>MU389829.1:0-82215 GCA_022578765.1 Xylaria sp. FL0933
AATTAAAATTAATAGCTAAAAAATAAAACTAAAAAAATAATTAAATATAAAAAATTATAATTATTATATAAATATAAAAAATAAACTATTTTTAACGTAATAGTTTAAAATTAATAAAATTATTGTTGATAATATCGATTTTAAAACCGATAAAATTAATATCAACAATATTAATTTAAGTTAAATTAATAAAATTAATATCGATTAAAGCGACAAAATTATATTAAACCTTTATATATAATAAATAAAGCGTACAACTAGCGATAATAAAATAAATAAATATAAAAAGTATAGCGCGCACTTAATTTTTTTCTAAGCTATTTTTTTTTATAACATTAATTATAATAATATTTTTTATACGCTTTTATTTATTTTATTTATCGATAAACTATAGTTTATATATTAAAGTTTTTTTAATATAACTTAATAATTTAATAAAATTTATATATTTATTAATAATCGAAAAAATAAATTAAAAAATATAAGTGTTATTAAGCTTTATTAATTTAAGATTTATTTTTATATTATATACTACAAGTTTTTTTTTAAATTAAGCACCGATTTTATTTATTTTCGTTATTATAATATTTTTTAAATATAAATAATAAAATAATTAAATAAAATAATTAACGGTATTAAAGATTTTTTTTAATAATATATATATTAATAAGCCGAGTTTTATATTAATAACTATATTTAATAATTTAAAACGCCGGAATTTATTTTATTAATTATATAAAATAAAATTATTAAGTTTTTAACTTTTATAAAATAAGCAAGTTTAATTAAAAAACTTTATAATAAGTTATTAAAAAAAAAATCACCGGGTATTAATAATATATTAATAACGTATACACTAAAATATTATTAGTTCGGATAAAATAAATAATAATATTTTTTTTATTTTTGCGAATATTTTTAAAAAATATAAGTCGTTTTTAAAAAATAATAAAAAATATATAATAAAGCGTAAATTTAGCACGATTTTTTATAGTTTAACTTTTTTATTTAAACTTAATGATTTTTTTAAGGTTAAAACCGAGTAAAAAGTTATAATAACGTATATTTTATCGATAATTAATAAATAATCGTTAAAAAAAAAGTTTTTTAGTAAATTTAGCGATAATATTTTATTAGCTTTATTTAAAACATTAGCTATTTTTATACTTAAATAAACTAAAGCTAAAAAACAAGTAATTAAAAATAATATAATTTTTAATATATAAAAAACTATAAAAAAAAAAAATTAAGCTTATTATTTTTTAATTAAAGTTAAAATTACTTTAAAGTATATATAATAAGCTTTTTATAATTAAAAAAAAAACTATAAATTAATAAAATAATAATATAAAAAATAAAAAAAATAAAATTAATAATATATAATTAAATTTAATATTTATTATAGCTTAAATTAATATTATTTTTAAATAAAATATAATTATATTATTTATTATAATATAAAAGTTTTAACGTTTAATAAAAAATATATATTATTAATTTTAATAAATTTTTTTATATATATAATAAATTTATTAAAATATAATTATACGTATAAATAAATAATAATAGTTTATAAGTTATTAATTTATTATTTATATAGCTAAGCTATATATAAGCCACGCGTGGCGTGATTAACTATATAACTTTAATAAATTATATAATTATAAGTTTTATACGCACAATTATATATTTATTACTTTTAATTATTTATATAAATTTTAAAAAAAAATAAATTTAATCGAAAATATATTATTGTTTATTTATTATTGCGTTTATTTTATTTGCTTTATATTTACGTATATAAAAAATTTATTTAATAAAATTATTATTTTTTAAGTTTATTAGTTTATACGAAATATTAATTTATATTTTTTAAATTTTATATATAGTTTTTATTATATAATATTTTTAATGCAGCAAGTTTTTTAATTAAATAAAAAATAAAATATTTTAAATTAATTATATTTTTTTAAACTAAATAAAGCTAGATTATTTTCCGAAGCTATATAAAATATTATATTTATAATAACTTGTAGTTATTTTTAATTATTAAGTTAAAGTTATATTTTATAAACTTTTGCTAATATTATATTAATATACGCGGTAATAAATATTTATTAATATTAATTATATAAATAATTTTTTAAATATTATTAATATTTATTAAATTAATAAAAATTTTATAGTTTTTTATATTTTTTAATAAAAAAAAATAATTTATATATAATTTTTTAGCTATTATATTTACGCGGTTTAATTAATTATATATTTAATAAAAGTTTTATTTATTTATAAATATATAAATAACGTTTTAAATTACAAATATATATATAGTTAAAAATATAATTTAATTTATTATATAATTTTTATTAAATTTTATTAATTAATGAAAAAAATTTTTAAGAATTTAATTATAATTTTACGGATTTAAGTGCTACTATTAAATAATTACGACTATTAAATTTAAAAATATTATTTATATCTAGCAAAAAAGTCGTATTAATGCCGTAAATAATAAACGAGGCAAATAATATATAAATAATAATTAACGACTTATTTATAAAAAATAAAATATAAAATTAACTGCGATTTATTGTTAATATTACCGCGATTTAACTACGTTTTAATAAAAAATATATAGCTAGTAAATATAAAAATTTGTTTAAAATAGTCGATAAATTAATTAAACTTATACTATAGCTACTAGTAAATAATAAAGTAAAAAAAAAACTTTTTTTTTAAAAAAACGCGAAAAAAAAACAGCTAGTATATTTTTTAAAAAAATAAATTAATATAATTAATAAAATAATAAAATAAAAAAACTTTAATAAATTAATTATATACTACAACTTTAATAAAATTATATAAAAAGCGATTAAATAAATTTTAACCGTAAATATAATAATAAATTTAATAAAAAATTAAACTTAAATAATTATAATTATATAGCTAAGTTATATTAATAAAGTAATATTAGCAAAAAAAACTAAAGAAATTTTAATTAAAATAAAAAAATAATTAAAAAACTTAAAAAAAAAATATTAGTAAATATTATTAAAGTTATAAATATAACTTTAATAAATAATAATATAATTGCGGCTAAAAAGTTTAATAACAGCAATATTATTATTATATTTAAAAACGCGGTTTTAAAAAATATAAATAATAAAAAATAAATTATTAAAGTATTTAATAATAAAATAAAGCTATAAAATAAAAACATAATAATTATTATAAAAAATATTTTAATAAAATAAATATATAAAATATATATAAATAAAAACTTATTAAAAATATTATATAATAAATACTTTAAAATTATATAATATAAAAAAATAATATTTAAAAATAAAAAAATAAAATTTATAATTATTATAGTTTATATTAATAATATATAAACAACTAAAGTAATATATAATAATAACTTTATATAAAAAACTTAGCTATTTAGCTATAAGTTTTTTATAAAAAAATTTAAAGTTATTTAATGTTTTAATTATTATAAATATAAATATATAATTAAATTTTGCTTAAAAAATATTAAGTGCGGCTATTACACAACTTTAAAGCATAAAAATAGCAAAAATAAATGCTCGGTTAAAAAAGCAAGGGTTAAAAAAAAATATATTAACTATAATAATAACTACGCCGCGTAAAATAAATTATATAAAAAAAAAACAAAATAAAAAAAAAATAAAAATAATATATATCTTGCGACTTAAAAACTTTTAAAATATAAAAAAATTAATAATAATTAATAAAATAATTTTAAATAATAAAATTTAAATATTATTAGCTTTAGTTTTTATTAAGCTAAATAATATTAATTTGCCGGCAAAAAAATAACGCATAAATAGTTTTAATAAAATTATTTTCTTGTTTATATAATAAAGTATAATATTATTTTTTAAAATATAGCAAGCTTTAAAAATAACGCAGCAAAAATATTATTAAATAATAACTTTAACTATTTAGCGATTTAAAAACCTTTAATTAATAAATATAATAATATTTACTGTTTAAAAAAATATAAATATTAAGTAATTTAAATAAAAAAAAAGCCGTTTTATATATAAATAAAAAAATAATAATAAAGTTATTAAATAAAAAATATAAAAAAAATTAAGCAAAAATAATAATAAATAATAAAAATTAAATAATAATTATATAATTAATTTATTTATTAAATTAAAAAAAAAAATAATAATAAAGTTTTATTTAAATTATTAAAAATAAAAGCCGGCTAATTAAATAATATATATTTATAAAGGATTTTAATTTATATTATTTTTTATAAGATTTAAAAAGTCGTAAAAGCCGGGGAGTTAAAGAATTTTTAAAATTTATAGCGAGCTAAAATTTAACGTTAATTATTTTTTAAAATAAAATAACTAAAACTTATTAAAAATAAAAAAATTTAATAATAAATTTAATATAAACTATTAACGATTTATTAATAATATATTAAAAAAAATTTAAATAATTAAACTTTAATTATAAAATTATTTAAATAATTATTAATATAAATATAAATTTAAAAAATTATAGCTATAAAATAAAAAAATAAAATTAATTAAAGCTAAATAAAAAAAAATAATAATTAAAACAATAATAATTATTATAAATATAAATATTTTATATATAATTAATAAACTAAATATAATTTTTAACCGATTAATTAAATAATTTATAAAAATAATAAATAAAATAACGCTTAAAAAAATATTAAGTAAAAATTATTAAATATTTATTTAATAATTTATAAAAATTAAAAAAATAAAAAATAAAATAAAATAAACTTATAAAAAGTTTTAAATTAAAAAAACTATAATAATATAGCTTAAACTTAAAAAAAAAAAACAAGCGTTTATTAATAAAATAATTAAAACTTAAAAACGCAGCTAAAAAAAAATATTTATAAAAGCTTTAAAAACTTTAAAAATATTTTAAAGCTTGGTTAAATAAATTAAATCGGTATATAAACCGGCTTTTAAAATAATAGTAATTTTACCGCTAATTATTATTAATTAACCTGCTATATTATTTTTAAGCAGCGCGGTTTTTTTATAAATAATTATTTATAAATAAAACTATATAAAAGCTAAATAAAAACTTTATATATTATATTTTTTTTACTTTAACTATTTTTTAACTATATATAAACTAGTTTTTATTAATTAATTAGCTATAAAAAAATAAAATAAAGTAAAAAAAGTAAAACTAATAAACTTTTTTTTTAAAAGCTATTATATTTTTTAGTTTTAAAAAAAAGCTAGAAAAGTTTTTTCTCGGTCGTAAAAAACCTTTAGCAGGTTTATTTTAATTTTATTGCGTGCTTTTTGCTTTTTTTTTTTTTTTTTTTTTTTTTCTTTAGCGCTTTTTATTTAAGCTGTTTTATTATATATAATAATTTTACCAGTGTTTATTAACTACTTTATAATAATTTTTATAAACATAAGTTTTTTAGTAGCTATATATAAGTTTTTATTATAAAATAGCGTTTTATTTTTTAGTTTTTTAAATAAAGTTGTTTTTTTTTTTTTTAAAAGCTTATATTTAAATATTATATGTTGTAGCGTTTTTTTGTTTTCTACGCACTTATAAAAAAAAGTCGAAAAACCTAATACTTTTTTTTTATATAAAAAAGCTTTAAAACCAATTTTTTTAGTTTATATTTAAGTTATTATTATTATTTTATATTTTAATAAGCTTTAATATTTTTTAAAAATATTATTTTTATTTAACTTTTGCTTAGTTAAAGCTAAGTAGCTATGTTTTATTTTAATACGCTTTTATTAGTTTTTTTATTTTTTTTAAAAAACTTTCCTTAGCTTACGTTTTTTCGACTATTTTTTTTATTAACGGTTTATTTTTTCGCTTTAGTTTTTTTTTTTAAAATATTTTTTATTTTTTAAAAGCTTACTTTTAATTTATATTTTATTTTTTTTTTTTAATAGCGCGTAATAATACTGCTATTTTATTAATAGCTTAGCTAATAATTTTTTTATATATTATATTATATATTTTACTTTTATTAGCTATAGTTTTGCTGCTAAAGTATAAGTTAATTAATAAAACTTTTACTTTAGTTTTTAAATATTTTATTAAAATAGCTTTAAAAGCTTTTACTACTTTTTTTAAGCATTAGTTTTAGGTTGTCTCGAGAGCACTAGCTATTTTTTACGTTTTATTTTCTTTAGTTGGCTTATACTAAGTTATAGCGCCGTAAACTAAAATATTTTTAATTATCGCTGCGTAAATTTATTTTACTTTAATTATACTGCTGCTTTAAATAAAGTTTTATAACTTAATTATTATATATAATTAAATGTTTAGTTTTTTTTTAAACTTTATTAAGTGTTTTTTTTATTTTATATTTTTATAAAATTAAACTTTTAAAAATTTTACGCTGTTTATTAAGCGAACTATAACACTTAATAAATAAATTACTTAAATAAAAGCTGTTTTACTGCTAAAAAAATATATTAATTTGTTTTTTTATAGTATAAACTTTATATTATATTTTACGGCCTAGTTTTTATAAGTTTTTTATGCCGCTTTTAATATTTTATAGTTTTACTTTATTTTTAAGTTAGCTATTAATAAGTTAATATTATTAATAAAGCTAGCTATTATTAGCTTTAAGTGCGCTATTAAGTTATTATATAATATTAAAATATATAATAAAAAAAACAAAAATAATAATAACAATTTTTATAGCATGTTTATTTTTAGCGCAATAAATAATAACGCTGTTTTATTAAAATAAAGTTATATTATTTTATTAAATATAAAAAAATAAATTTAAAAAATAATTTAAAAAAAATAGCTTTTTTATTATAAAATATATATTAGTTTTTTTTTATTAATAGTATTAAAAGCTTTTATAATATTAAATTATAGTAGTATAGCTATATTTTTTTTATTAATAGCTGTTTTAATAATTTTTGCTATTAATTTAATTATTATATTAGTTAACTTGTTTTTTTTATTGTTTATTTAACCGCTAAATAAAAAACTTTTATTTTCGGCTACTTTTATTATATAGCAGCAAAGTTTTTTTTTTAAAATTTTCTTAACTATATATATAAGCGCGATTAGTTTTTAGTTTTTAATAGTTTTTTTAATTTTTTTAAGCTTGTTTAGCTTAAAAATAATAATAACCTTGGCTTGTTAAAACTTTACCGGGTAATATTTTAATATAAAATTAGCTATATATAATATTGTTAATTTTTTAATTAAAGCTAGTTTATATATTTTTAAAAAATTATTAAATAAAAAATTTTTGCCGAATATTTTTTAAAAAACTAAAAATTAAATTAATAATATTATATTTTTAGTTTTAGTTAGCGTGTTTATTTTAAAGCGTTAATAGCTATTATATATTAAGTTTTTAGCTAAAATATTAATTAAATTTGCTAGCGGTGCTAAAAAAAAATATTTTGCTAATAAAATTATTTTTTTTTCGAAAATATTAACGACCGCAGGTTTTTTTTTTAATTTATTTAATAATAAAATTACTATAATTTTTAAAACTAGTTTATATGCTAATTTAACTTATTTAGCTAAATTTTATAATAATTTTAAGTTTTTAAACGCTTTTGCTAAAGCTTTTTTTTAGCTTTACTTTTAAGTTTTAATTATTTTTTCGGCAAAAGTTTATTTTTTTTTTTTAAGCTTTAGTTAAGCTGCAGTAATTTTTTCGCTTTTAAATTTTTTATATAATTTTTTAGCTTGTTTTTTTGCTGCTATAACCTTTAAAAACTATTAAATAAGCGCTTAATAACTTTTTTCTAGCGTTTTTTTAAGCGTTATTTTATTTATTATTTTTATTAGCTGCTTAATTAATAAATTAAAAGTTTTATTTAGTTTATTAGCTATTCGCGGAGTATTAATCTTAGTAATAATTATTATTATTTTTATAGTTGTTTTTTTTTTATTAATTTTTAGCTAGTTTTATTTTTTTATTTTATAAGTATATTTTTTTAAGCTTAGTTTTAATTTTATTATTATTTAAATAATTTTATAATTAAATTTCGGCTATTTTAAGTCGCTTTAATATATTGCAGCTAAATTATTAAATATTTATATTAGATTTATTGTTAAGTTTTTTTAGCTTTTATAAGTTTTAATTATTTTTTTAAAAAAAGTATTTAGTGTTAAGTTTTATACTGCCGTAAATTTAAAAAACTTTTTTACGCTTTTATTTTAACGTTTTTTTAAGTTTTATAATAAATAATATAAGTTAAAGTTTTTTATTAATATATATTTATTTATTAATTTATTTTTATTTTTAATAATTTAAAATAAATTATATTATTTTAATTTATTTTAATTAAATAAATAAATTAATTATATAATTATTATTAAATTATTTTTGCTTATTATTATATACGCTTAGTTTTTTTTAAAATCTTGCTTTAATATTTTTACCGCGATTTTTTTGTTTATATATAATATAATTTTTTCGGTCGACTATATTAAATAATATTTGCAGGTCTTTAAGTAGTAAATATTATTATATTTATTAACCGGGAGTTTTTATATTATTAAATAATCGAAATTATTTTTTTATAGCGTTTTTGCCGTATTATTTTTTAATTTTATAATATTTTAAAATATAATATTATAAATTATTATATAAATAAAAAAATGTTTTTGCTTGCGCTATTAATTTGCTGCTTTTTCGCCGAAGATTTTATATTATTAAACCTCGCGAAAACTAAAACTAAAAATATTAATATTTTACTGTTTAAAGTTATTTTATTAGTAGCCGCTAATTTTTTTATATTTTAAAAGCTTTTAAGTTGTAGTATATATATAGCTTTTATTTTTTTTTTTTATTTTATTTTTTTTTATATAATTTATTTTATGCCGTATAATTACTATTATAGTTTATATATTTTTTTTTAGCCCTTGTTTTTTTTATAGAATATTTTTTTTTATTTTTTTAGTGCTTAAAAATAACGCAGTATTTATATTTAACGTTTTTTAAATAATATTTTATAATATATTTAAATTTATAATAATTATAATATTATATAACTTTTAGCTTTTTTATAAAAAGTTTATAATTAAATAGTTATATTTTTTATATTAAGCTATTATTATAAATAGCTTTAGCTGCCGCAAAATTATTTAAATATATTATAATAAAAATAAATTTTATTTTTATATTTTTTAATATTATTTTTTTATACTGCGTAATTTTTAAGTGTTTATTACGCAGCAGTTATAATAGCGCTTTATTAAAATATATTTTTTAAATTTATTTTATAAATATTTTTTTAACTATTATTATAATTTTTTTGCTTTATATTTTTATATTTTTTTTAAAAGCTTTAATAATTTATTTTTTATTGTTAGTTTTTTTAAATATTATATTTTTAAATATAATTATAATATTTTTGCTTTATAGTTTTTTAGCTGCTATTATATTATTTTCGGCTAAAGTTATATTTATAGCTTTAATAATATTTACTAGCGTTTTTTTCTTTAGGTTATTTAATTAATTATTTATTTTAATTAAAATTTTTTTATTATTTTTTATAAGCCTGGTTTTATTAATATAACCTAGCTATATAGCTGTTATTATTTGCGCTTAATTTTTAGTTAAATTTATTATTATTAGTATAAACGTTTATTTAAAAGCTTTTTATAAAATTTTATTTAAGTTATAGCGTATAAGTAGTCGGTTTTTTTTATTGTTTTTTGCTGCTTTAGTTGTTTATTTTTTGTTAATTAATTTTATAGTAATTACTACACGTTTTTTTTTAATTTATTTTATATAAATATTTTAAATTATATATAGCAGCTGCGTTTTTTTTATGTTTTTTTAAAAAAAAAATCTTTTTTTTATTTTATTATTTAATATTAGTTATAATATAAGTTTTAGCACTTTATTTATAATATTTTTTAAACCTGCAAGTTTTTTAATAGTATATTTTTTATAAAAACGCTGCTAGGTTGCGGTTGTATTAATAATAAGTTTTAATTGTGCGTCCGTCGCGTTTTTAATAAATAAGTCATTTATTATTATTAATAAGATTTCTACGTCGCTTATTATTTACGGCATAAATATAACTTTTTTACTAAGTGTAGTTTTTTTTTTTAAATTCAATAATCGTAATTAATTTTACCGCTAAATAAAATAAAAAATAAATTAATAAGCGCAGCTATTTTTAAAAATAAAACGATTTTATTAATAAAATATTTTTTTTTAATATTATTTGCGGATTTAATTAATATATTAACTAAAAAATTAATATATAATAATTATTAAAAATATTATAAACTTTATATATACTTATAAAGTATATATAATATATATAAAAGTTTTTAATTTATAAATAATAATAAAACTAATAATTATTAGTTTATAAAAAAAATTTTTAAATATTTTTATTATTATATTAAGTGCGCGTTAAATATAATAGTCGCTTTTAAATATTTAAAATATAAAATAAAATAAAAATTAAAAATTAATAGCTAAAAAATAAAACTAAAAAAATAACTAAATATAAAAAATTATAATTATTATATAAATATAAAAAATAAATTATTTTTAACGCAATAGCTTAAAATTAATAAAATTATTATTGACAGCATTAATTTTAAAACTAATAAAATTAATATTAATAACATCGATCTAAATAAAATTAATAAAATTAATATCGACCGAAGCAACAAAATTATACCAAGCTTTCGTATACAACAAATAAAGCGTGCAACCAGCGATAACAAAATAAACAAATATAAAAAGCGCAGCGCGCACTTGGCCTCCTTCTAGGCCACTCCTCTTCGTAACAATATCCCGGAAAAAAAATACCGGTGCAGTATTATACTGTAATGCTATGCAAAAAATAGAACGACGTAATCAGTTCGGAAGCCTGTCCGCCTACGCTCACAAAATAATACCATAATACGTACTATAAAATGACATAAGACCCACGCGCTCTCTTACTACTGCCATCAGATGCTTGAGATAGGTCAGCTTATGAGTAAGAATAGCAGACGAGAGCGGGGTGGCAAGAGTCTGCGTCGTATGTCGTACCACAAATTTTATCTAACAGATATTTAGCGGACAATAGTCATCACAAGAAGCTCGATTTGGAGCCGCCACCTTCGCATTGTTACAGAGAATGATTATGCATTCCTTGACACCCATTCTTTTATTGCTCGGTGCACCGCACATCGCTTCTGCAGCCGCATCGCAGCTGAGGCAAACCGGATTTCTGAACAACCAAGGGCAAAAGGGGCTCGGACACAATGACCTCTTCTACCCAAACCCAGATCACCCAATCCCGTACAAGATTCCCTTCACTTGGGATGAGAGGCTTCATTATTATGAAAAGCAGATCAACGGATCTGGTGAAGGATACTATCGGCGATCTTCTTGTCCGGCGATGAACACTCTCGCAAACAGAGGGTATATAAATAGGTCTGGGCGAGATATTCACTATGACGACATTAGCCAAGCTGCGAGAACTGTATGGAACTTTGGCGACGACAATGTAAGCTTAATATGCTTCTTGAAAAGAGAAATCTCGGAATCTTACTCAGTTTGTAATTAGATCATGGTTGTCTTAGAACCGACAAAGAGACATTATCCGGGACTCGACCGGATAGACCTGGACATGCTGGCTGGTGATGCGGTCCAGTATGACATCAACTGCCCTGCTGCCCCGACGAGGAATGACCGTGAGGTTGGGGACAATGTCAACATGAACATGACCCTTTTCAAATAGCTGATGTCTGCCTCCAAGGACGGCGTGACGTTGTCCCTCGAGGATGCAGCCGAGCATCATCATCGCCGCCACAACGACTCCAAGGCACATAACCCCGGGTTTCGCTTCGGAAACCAGATGGCTATCTGTTCGTTGGCCCAATACGGTAACATGTTTGGAGTCCTAGGACGAGCGGGAAAGCACGGTCTAAACACATTATATATTGCCGACGTGAAGAAGTTCTACCTTGATGATGATTGGCCTGTTGGCTACGCACGTCGCGAGATGCCGTATTACTCGCCAGAGGCAAATGCGTACATCGATCGCATGGCATATCACATCGGATACCAGATTCAGAGGCCGTATCCACCTGGTGACGGAGACAAGGGCATTGACGTCGAACCTGAGACGGCCAAGTTTCAAACAATCAAATCATGCGAGGAAGACAAAGACAAATACTTCTCGGAATTATGAAATGGAATAGGCAATTAGAAATACACTTGACGTCTGCTCACTGAACCTGCCACGTGTGACAACGACTTATTCTGTAGTTTTCGAGATGACCTTTAGAGATACGGATAGTAGCCATTTGATATTAGAAGCAACGCGTCGACAGTCTTCATAGTTTCGCACCTCGTGGTTTCTGGGGATGCGATTCCTCCCATTGTGCCCGCTTCTGGCCTGCGACCTTGGCCTTCTGGACAAGTGCTGCATGGAGATCCGCGTACACACCGCCCGCCTGGATCAGATCAGCAGGCCTACCTTTGGAATAGTCGTAAAAGACGACCCATCCGCTGGCTTCGGCAACGGGGGCTTGTTGCGTCAATGACCACATGGTAGTTGTGACATGATACCGATTAGGCTTGACCTCATTGATCCTATTGGCAACGATGATCTGCCACGAAGTTAGCGGAGGATTTAGCAAGGTGTCTATCTACTTACCGAATCCGGGTACGACACTGGGCGCTTAATGTCCAATGTAAATGTTTTGACGATAACGCCGATGCCGCGGATCTTCATCAAGTCGTGAAACTTGTCTTTCAGGTGCACCTCAAAGGTCTCAAACAGGCGAAAGCCACAGGCTGAGACGTAGTGAGGAAACCTGGCGTTCATGATGTGGCCCCAGGGGTCCTGGTCATCTGCCCATTGTACACTATGCTCCATCATACTGGGTTCATCGTAGCCTTGCGCAAGCGCTTGGCTAACTATTCTCTCTCTCAGCGGCTTATAGAGCTCGCCGCCGCCCGGGGCGAGGTAGGAGGAGGCCTCGAGCTGCGTCTTGAACTTGACTGGTGCCATTCCGACTGAGTTGGATCAGTCTGGGAGGGAAATGCTTCAAAATGAGCGGAAGCGATGCGTGAGGAGAAGTACTGGTATCTCTTGAACGAGGAAGAAAACGAGGTTGTGAACTCGAGATGAGCGAGTTAATAGGAGGTTGTTGAGACGTACTTATGGAGGTGGCTAGGCACTTACCAGGGTAGCTAGCGGTAACCTTATCGATCTTAGCACTAGGTGTTGGATTTGGTGATTCAGGGGTGTAGGCTACCAAAAGGAGCCTTTGGGGTATACGTAGGAAGAGCGCGAATAGCGCGAATGACTAGCCAAAAAGGGCTAAAATAGTAGATTCATGGGTTACACACCAAAATTGTATGGGAGAAAATGTACGCGTTACAGCGAAAATAACGCAGAACAAGATACAACAACAACACCAATACAGAGCCTTCCACAAGTGGTACAGAGAGCGTTTCGGGCTAGAAAACGCGAAATCCAACACTAGGACCAGGCAGTAATCTACTGTAAGTGTCCAAGCTAAACAGCCCAGCGATGTGCGGTCCTTATTGGACTTGTTTTTAGTCCACCTAGGTTGGCCATGAAAAGAGCCTATTGTGGCCAGGTCTAGCCCAAGTTAAGTAAGTCTACCACCTGTATATTATAACGCGAAGACGTCACACGCACGTTAAAGTACTTAGTTGTATAGATTAGATTAACAACATCTTTTTTTTAGCATATCTAAAAAATGTTTTTATTTTTAATAAAATTTTTAGAGCTGCTTTTCTGTTAAATCTTAAGCTCTAGAAATTAGTCTCTGTAGCTATTAGAGCGTGGGCAGAAAGGTGTATTTATTGCCTTGGTACATAGGATACATGCTGGCCATAATAGGCTCTTTTCATGGCCAACCTAGCGAGGTAGTGTAATAAAAAACGAGCAGTCTCGTGGTGAATGGAATGTAAAGTAGGACTGCGTGTTTTTTGTTACATCACCTCGCCTAGGTGGGCTACTTGTTTTGGCTGCTTACCCAGCCGAGCCGCAGCAGATCCAGCTTAATGCCTGTCTAGTGTTATGTGGAGGTGGAGATGGGTGGAGTCGATATCAGGCGGGCCGAGGTTGAGGTGGGTCCGTATCGTGCGCTAGCTAGGGGCTCAAATTCTTAGGCACTGCACTAAGCCCTACCCAATTCAGCAGCTACCCTAGGTAGGTACTTCCTTTGTAGGTGGCGCACTGTACTAGTAGAATGTAGGTACTTACCTAGTAACCTGGGTACATACACGGGCACCAACAACCTCCAAGGAAGGGGAAACTTGAAGTTGGCTCGTCTGGTAAGAGGAAATGGCCGTCATACTACCATTCGTTGCCCTATACTCCTTGTTCTCTTAATAAGGCGTGTCACCTGCAACCTAAATACACTGCCTTGATCCATCATGAGGGGAGAATATCAACCTCCCTTCCCGCACATTCGAATAGCAAAAGTCCGTGTTTCCAAGCTCGTTGCGCTTGCCTCATCTGATGAACCATTAGGTACTCAAGTAACGACTAACAAGGCCGACGATATGGGATCACCTTCCAACCAAGTTCCGCTAGCAACCCTCGATAACGACAACCCCACGTCTATCCCCTCGTCAATACGCAACGACAATGTGCCGGTCTGGACCAGGCCGAGCATCACGGTTGGCAGCGGTGAGCAATCACCGCCAGAAAACCAACTATCCTTGAAGCAAGATGCTCTCACCGACTGGGATGGCCCTGCCGACCCGGCGAATCCCAAGAACTGGAGTCTCGGTTTGAGGATATACCATACCATGCTGCCAGCGCTGTATGGCTTCTCCGTGTAAGTTCCAAAAACCCCTCCCGTTGTTAAAACGCTAGAGTGGCTAATGATGACTTAGGTCCCTTGGCACTTCCATTTACTCGGCAGGTGTATTTGCCGTGATGGACGAATTCCACGTCAGCCTATCTGTCTCGCTCTTGGGTCTCTCTCTCTACGCGCTGGGCCTAGCCCTCGGCCCCGTCGTGGGCGCGCCCATCTCGGAAACACGAGGTCGTAAAGCCGTCTACCTCATTACCTTACCCCTCTTCCTCTTGTTCACGGCGGGTGCGGGCCTCTCCATGAACATTCAAACCTTCATTATTCTGCGCATCCTCTCGTCGACCTTTGGGTCGCCGGCCCTCGCCGTGGGAGCCGGTACCGTCGCTGACATCTGGGACATGGAACACGGCGGGGGCCTCGCGACAGTGCTCATCACGAGCACATTCTTCCTGGGCCCTAGCCTTGGCCCGCTAATCGGAGGTTATACCCTCGAGACGCGTGGCGATTGGCGATGGCTCATGTGGGTTATGCTGCTTATCGCGGGGCCGATTGGCATCCTGGCACTCCCGAGCAGGGAGACGAGCAAGAAGATCATCCTTGCTCAACGAGCGAAGCAGCGGGGTGTGCCTGGGCCGCCCAGGCCGCCACCTCTTACGGCGCTGAAGATGCTGTTCGTGATTACGCTGGTGCGTCCGCTGAAGATGCTGGTGTCGGAACCAATCGTCATGAGCTGGGCGCTGTACCACTCATTTGTGTTCGGTGTTCTGTTTGCCTTCTTCGAGAGTTATCCGTACGTCTTTGGCGGGGTATACGGTTTCTCACCTGGGCAGATTGGGCTCGCATTCTTGGGCATCTTCATCGGGAATCTGCTCGCCGTCGTCACATTCGGTATCATCGACAAGGTAGTATATCAGAAGAAAAAAGTACTCTGCGCCCCGGCAAAGCCCCCACCCGAAGAGAGGCTGTACACTAGTATGCTCGGGGCGTTTGGCATACCCGTCGCCTTGTTCTGGTTCGCGTGGACGGCGAGGGCCGACATACATTTCCTTGTGCCCATAGCAGCAGGCATTCCATTTGGATGGGGCGTAGTGACACTATTCGTGAGCACATTCTACATCATTAATTATATTTATGTTCCAAACGTGATATCATAGCTGACTTTATCTAGCTCGGCGGCATCACCTTCTTACTCGACACATACGGCGCAATGTATAGTGCCTCTGCCGTTGCGGCGAACGGGCTGCTCCGGTACGCTTTTGGCGCAGGATTCCCCTTATTCACGATTCAAATGTACGAAAAACTTGGCATTGGCTGGGCTACCAGTCTTCTCGGATTCATCGGATTGGCTCTCTTACCTATCCCGTTCATGCTGTATAGGTTTGGGCCCGCTCTGCGTAGAAGAAGTCGTATGACGGCTGAGTGACAGTTAATTTCATACCTACTTATTTAAAACATCGACAAACATAAACTTTGGAGCTCCCCGAGGTTTTGAGAAGCGTTGCCTCTAGGGCCTATTCTATCGAAAAAAAAGAATAAGACACGATTTTCCTGTTCTATCTAGATTGCAAGTGTATCTCGTTGATGTTTGTAACATGGCTTCAATAAAACTACAATCTCACCATTCTTGCTACTACTTGGTTCTGGTTGCTTATTCGGTTAAGAGATCACATACGCAATGTTCTTATAACGTATATAGTTGATAAACCTAATGCCAAAATAAAGTGAGACTAAATGCACTCAAGTGGGCTCACACGGGGCTAGAGAATACATTATAGCTAAGAGAGTACAGAAGTAGGAGTACCTTGGAATATGGCCAAGGTATAGTACCCCTTTTTGATTTCAACTAGATGCCGTATACCATATACACTATCGATGCTCATCATCGCTGGCGGCGAGACGACTGCCGCCTTTCTATCGAGCGTTGTCTTCCACCTCGTGCAGTACCCCGAGGTCCTCCGCAAGCTGGAGGCAGAAATCCGCGAAGCGTTCACATCCGACGAGGAGATCAATGTCATCTCGACGAATAAGTTGCCGTATTTTAACGCATGCATCAAGGAAGGTCTCCGCCTCGCACCGGCCGTCCCCTTTGGTCATCCGCGTGTCGTCCCACCCGGCGCTGGCGAAGTGTGCGGACAAAACCTCCCCAGCGGAGTATGTCTCCCCTACACACCCCCAGAGCCCCCTTACCCCCTTAACATGACTTCCTTTCCATCCCACCCCAAACCTTCTTCTTCCTCTCTTTCATATAGGCACAGCTAGCTGATATTATTAACCCTTTTTTTCTCACTGTGAATAGACTAAGCTTAACGTGATGGCTTGGGCCATGTACCGGTCGGAGACAAACTTCAAGAACGCCGCGACGTTCTACCCAGACCGCAGCGTTCAACACAGCCCAAGTATTATTTTGATTGATTGGCAATTAATTGGCCCAGCCAAGCTAAAACAACGATTCATTTTTATTTGCCAACTTAATCATGAGTTCTTTATTTTGTTTTAACTGATTAATAATTAACTAATTAATTTCTTTTTATTTTTTTTTAATTTTTACAAGGGTTTTCCGATGATAAAGGTTATTTACCTAGGTAGCTATTAATCGGCTAACTAATATTCCTTTACCTACCTAAGTACTTACCTAGTATGAACCTACGGACCCTTACCTATAGACCCCCTACCGCGACCCCTACTTATCTACCACCTCTACACCTAAGATTACTTATTCGGCTAGCTATCGCGTTGACCGCGTTAACCGCGTTAACCGCGTTAGCCGCGCTGGCCGCGCGTTAATATATAGTTATACAGCTGTAAAGCTATATAGCTACATAGCTATATAAAAGGTTTTTAGGCCGCAATTCTAGAAATAGCAGTTAGTTAGCAGTTAACTGGCAATTAATTGCAATTAATTGGCCAAGTTAATCACGAAAACTAGCCAAATCAGTCAAACAAGCCGGAATTCCAGCTCAAATCAATTAAAGGCAATTGTTTAGCTTGTTTTGGCTGTGTTGAACGCTGCCAGACCGCTGGCTTAGCTGGAACGGGTACGACAAGCGCGACGCGTTCGAGCCGTTCTCTCTCGGCGCGAGGAACTGTATTGGAAAGAACCTGGCTCTCGCCGAGCTGAAGCTCATCCTCGCGCGGACCATCTTCAACTTTGACCTCTCCCTGCCGGAGGGAAGGAGGAGTATGGGCTGGGAGTGGGGTGATCAGAATATTTACCTGCTGTGGGAGTGTGGTCCGATGATAGTGCAGGTGAAGGAGGCGAGGAGGGAGGTAGACGGTAGCAATGGTTGATGAGCCTGTATTATTTTGATATGCGTAATTATACCGAGTTGCTTACCCAAGAGCTATGTCCAGGGGGGTTTTCGTATGGTATCGTATTTTTCATCGTCTTATTTTGCTTGGGGGTGCACTTCTATCACCTCAGTCATGTCGTGATTGCTACAATGAAGGCCTCGAAAAATGACATCGTCTAAATTCCGTGGGGTGAGGCTTATATGAACGTCTCCGCTCACCCACCTCAGGCTGATCAAGATCATGTTGCGCTACTGTAGATACGCGCTCAGCTAATGAAAGTGTACTAGTACACTCTTTAGTTATAAGATCTCTTAAAATAAATTCAGAAGCTTTATTAGTTTAAGTTTTAAATATTATATATAAAAAAAACAATAAGTATTTATATATAAGCAAATAAATTTATATTTATTTAAGCTAAAAGCTTTTAAGATTTATAATAATATAATATATTTTTTAGTTTTATAATTTTATTAAAATTATAAAGTTATTTAAAATATTATTTTAAACGTTTAAATTAATAATATAAATATATATACGCTTTTATTAATATAATTAAAATATATATATTATAATTATTATATTTAAAATATATATTTATTATAATTATTAAATAAATAAATAAAATATTATAAATATTATTAACGCTTATAATAAAAGCGTTATTATATATTATTATTTAAAAGCGCGGTTTTTAAACAATATTAATTTTTGCGTAATTATTTTAAATAAATTATTAAGCTTATAATATTATTTGCAGGCTTTTTTTTTTTTTTTTTTTTTTTTTTAAGCTTTATATATTTATTTATTATATATACTTTAAAATATTTATATAATTATTTAAAATAAACTTAGCTAATATTTATAAACAGCGTTATTTTATTTATAAATTTATTTTTTAATAAATTATTTTTTTTTTATTACGGCACGCTTATGCGCGCTATATAAATTAGCTTAAAAAATTATATTAATTTATTATATAGCTTTTTTTAAAATATTAACTTTTAATTTTTTTATTTAATTAATAAATTTATTATAAATATTTTAATATTTTTAAGTTAATTATTTTATTTATTAATAAATATATAAAATTTTTTTATTAATATTAATATTATTATTAATAATTTATTTGCTTTATTTTCGTGCGCTTTTATTATTTTAAACATATTTATTAAAAATAAAAAATATATTGTTATTACTACGTTTAACTTAATTTTTTTTTATTATTTTTATTTTATTATTATTAGCGCTTATATTATATTTTACTATAAATATATTTAAGCTGCGCTTGCTAATATTAATAATTTAATATATTATAATATTATATATAGCTTATACTACTAACGCTATATTTTTAAATATATATATAAGCTATTATAAATATTATTTTTATTTTTATAATTAAATAAAATATATTAATAAACTTTTAAACAAGCTGTTAATATTTATATTTTTAAACTATTATTTTATAATTATTTTATAATTTAATATTTTTTTTGTTATATATATTTTTACAAGCATATAAAATTAATTAAAATATTTATATTAACGTTTTATAAAAAGTTTATTATTTTTAAATAATTATTTAAATAATTATTAAAATTTTTAAAAATAAATTTATAAATGCTTTAATTTTAATTAAGCGCGCGTTTTTTATTAGCGCTATTATAGCTGTTTTAATTATTTTTACTGCTGCTTTTATTATTATTTTTATTTTTTTAAAAATTATTATTTTTGCTACACTTATTTATACTGCTATTATAATTATTTTTAATATTTTAAAGCTTTTATAGCTTATTAATTTTTTTTATTAAAAAAACTTTTTTAAGTTTTATACTTATAATTTTTTAAAATTATATAAATTTTATTTTAAAGTTTTATATTTATAATTAATTATTTATTTAATAAGCTTTTATATTTAATAATTAAAAAATTTATTTTAGTTTATTATATTTTTTTTATTATTATATAACTTATATTTTATAAATTAAATAAAATATAAAAATATTTAAACTATATTTATAATAAGTTTTTTATAAGTTTATTAATTAATATTTTTTTAATTAATAAATAAACTATTTTAAAATTTTTTTTTAAATATTTTTATTTAATTTATATATTTTATATATTAATATAATATAAATAAATATTAATTTTTTTATTTTTTTTTATTATTAAATAAATTATTTAAATATTATTTAAAAAAATTATTTATTTTTAGTTAAGTTTTAACTATATATTTTAAAAAAACTTTTTTAACGTTATAATTTTAATACTTGTTATATTAAAAATATTAATTTTAATTTTTATAATTAATATTAATATAATATTTTAATAAATAAATTTTTAAACGATTATATTTTTAAATAAAAATATAATATATTTATATAATAAACGTTATATTTTTTTATTATTTATAAAAAAAGCGTTTTTTATTATTATAAATATTTGCGCGCTTTTATTATAATAATTATATTTAATCTTTAAATAACGCGTATAATATAAATAATAAATTATTTAATTAATAGCTTTTAAATGTTTTAAGCTAAAATTAATTAAATATTTAAATAATAAAGCTATTATAAATATTATATTTAGTTTTATTATAATTATAATATATAAAATTAATTTTATATATTTTTAAAAAGCTTTTATTTATATTTTTAATATTTTGCTAATATATTTAAAAAATTTTATAAATAAAAATAATATAATTAATATTTAACTTTTATTTATTAAATTATAATAACTAGCGATTTTTTTAATATATTAATCGTATAATAAAATAATTGTTTTTATTTTTTTATTTTTTATTATTTTAATTTTTAAAAATTAATATATATTATTTTATTTTTTAAGTTTATATATAAACTTAATTTTTTTAATAATTTTTTTAGCTTATTTAAAATAATTGCGGTAATAAAGCATTAAAAAATTATTTATATAAAAAATAATATAAATTTTACGATTAAGTATATATAATAAATAAAGCTTTTTTAATAACAAAATTATATTAAATATTTTAAGCGTGCTTAAAAACTTTTTATATTATAAAAAAAATAAGTTTTTAAGCTTATATAGCGCTTTATTAAATAGCGCTATATTATTTTTTTGCTTAAATTTTTTTAATAATTTATATATTATAACTTTTTAACTTTTTTTTAAAACGTTTAAAAATATATTAATTATATTAAACTATTTTATTTTAAAATTAAACTATATAGCTAAAATTATTATAAACTTAAAAGTTTTAATAATAAATATAATAGCATAAATTAAATAAAATATATTTTTATATTAAAGATTTTTTTATATTATAATATATATTTTATATATATTTAAATATTTTTATTTATTAAATTTATATATAAATATTTATTTTAGTAGTAAAAGCTTATATTTAATTTTTTTATATAAAATAACCTTTATTACTTTATGCTTTTAAAAATTTACGATTTTTTTAACTATATTTTTTTTAAATTAAGCTTTTAAAAAATATTTTTTTAAATTTTTTTAATTTTTAAAAAAAGCTATTATAAAATTATTTTTATAATAGCGCGGCTAGTTTAATATAATATTAAGCTTAGCTGTTTTATATTAATTTATTATAGCTATAAATATTATATATAATATTTTATACTCTTGGTTATTTTTTTAAATAGTTTTTTGCTAATTAAGCAAGAATATTATTAAAAAGTTTAACTAGTTATAATTATATAAAAAATTAATTTTTTGTTTTTTATATATTAAAGTAGTAAAAGTGGTAAATATTTTAGTGTGTTTATTTTTTTTATTTTTAGTTTAATTTTCTAAAAGCTTTTTTTAAATTTTTCGGCTAGTTTTTATTGCTTTTAAATAAATAAAATAATTATATTGCTTTTAAATTAATTAAATCGTTTAATTTATATTAAGTTAATTCTAGATTGTTTAATTTATTTTTAGTTAATATTTAATTATTTAGCTTATTTTTAATAGATTTTTTAACTTTTTAATTATTATATAATTTTTTGTTAAATTATTTAGCGAGCTATTAATTATTTTTTTATTACTAGTTAAGTATATTTTTTAATAAAGCTATAATACTCCGCTTTATTTTTTAATTACGCTTAAAACTATTTTTAGCTTTTTATTTTTTATTTTAAATATATTTAGCGCTTTATATAGCTGTTTAGCTATATTAAGTTTTTATATTATTTTGCTTAATTATTTTTTTAGCGTAAACGTTTTTTTAAATATTATAAGTTTGCGCGGTTAATTATTAAAATCTTTTAAATTTTATTTATTAAAATTTTTAGTTGTTTTTACTTTTAATTTATAATTTTTTAGTTAACGGCTAATTAATTAATTAATAAATTTAAAAACGTTTTTATTTTTATTAAAATAATTAATAGTTAGTTTATTTTATAATAGCTATATTTTTTTTTATATATTTATAATATTAAAAAAAATTTTTAAAATTTTTTTAACCTTTATTATATTATTTTATAGCTTAATATTAATTTTTATAAAATATTTTTTATATTTTTTTAAATAATATAAATTTTTATTAAAATATATATTATATATAATAAATATTTTTTTTAGCTAAAGTATTTATATTTAATATAAATTAAAAGTTTTATATTTAATTAAATATTTTATATATATATATTAATTTATTTTATATAATTATTTTTTATGATTTATAAGCTTATTATATTTAATTAAATAAATTTTATATTTATAAGCTTATATATTTTTTTAGTTAAAACGTAGATTAATTATTTTATTTTTTATTATTTTAAAGCTATATTATTTAAAATATTAAATAAACTAGTTTAAAAATATTTTATTTAATATATAAAAATTATTTTTATAAAAAAAACTTATATTATAAAAGTATATAGCAGTATATATTATTTTTAGCTAAAATATATTAAATAAACTAGTTTTTTTTAATATTTTTTAAGCTTTAATTATAATTTTTTAATTTATTTTTTTTTTATTTTTTATTATACGTTAAGCTAATATAAAAAACAAGGCTTTATCTAAAAAGCTGGATTTATATTAAAATCTAAGTGTAAGAAAAAAAAAAAGTATTTAAGTAGCCCTGCGTGCTATAAAGCTTTTTTAATAGTATAGCCTGCCCGCGTATTATATGCTAGGTGGCAACAGCTAAGCGCTGCCGCATATGCCAATTCGGTTATATAGCTAACCCTGCGTTACGCCAGCCACGCACTAGCTATAATACTGTAACTACCCCCCCGTTAAAAAAAAAAAAAATTTTATATACATCGGCACTTAAACTACCTGCTTTTTAAACGGAAAAAAAACATCCTCGGGTTTTTATTTATATATTTTAGTTAAAGCCTTTATATTATTATGCTATATATATGTTTTTCTATAAAATATTATAAGTTTTATTGTTAATATAATTTATATATAGCTTAATTAATTGTTTTTTTTTTTATATTTTTAATTATTACGCGTTTTTCTGTTATTTTTTTTTTGTACTTTTAATTTTTGCTTTATTATTATTTAAATATAGTTTTTTAAACTTATTTTTTTTGGCTGCTTTTAACTATTAGTTTAGCTTTAATAATAAACCGGCTAATTTAAAGTTTACATTATAAAAATCTTGCAGTGCTTAAGCACTATTTTTAAAGTTTTCTATATAATATTATTTATTATTTATGTTTTATTTTTTTTATTATATTTAATATTGTAGCTTGCTATAATATATACGTAAGGTTAAAATTTTTTTAATAATAAATTTTTTGTTGCTTTTTAGTTTAACGACCTTGTTATTTAAATTCTCGGTTTTTTATTTAAGTAAAAAATTATTTAGGTATTTTTATAATCGGTCGGCGTAGTAGCAGTTAATACTTTGCTAGAAAAGTAAAACATTTAAAATAAAAGTATTTTTTTCTTGCGCAGTAATTTTATACTTTTGTTGCGTTATTAAATAGTTTAGTTTATTAAACGGTCGGTTAGTTTATTATAATTAACGCTTTTTTAAAATAAAAACCTAATTATTTATATTAAAATTAAGGTTATATTTAGTTTTATTTGCTTATTATATTATTTAAGCTTATATATTGCTTAAATAAAATTTAGCAGTATTTATAAATTATATAATTTTTTTAGCTTTTTGCTGCGTAGTTTTATAAAGTTTTTATTTTTTAGCAAATATATTTTATAGCTTTTTACCTACTGTTTTATTTTTTTAATTAAAATAAAATAATATAAAAAACCTTATTTTTATTTTATAAAGCGATAATTTTGTTAATTTATGCGAGAGCGTAGTTTAAGCGTAGTTTATAATTAAAATTACCTTTAATTAATTGTTTTAATAATAATTAATATAGGGTTTTAAACGTTAATTTAAATATTTATTTATAATTTTAGCTTATTTTACGGTTTTATAATGTTTTATAAAAGCTAATATATATTTAATATTTATTAGCTTATATAATTTATTTATAAAAGCAAAAATAAACTAAAGTTTGCGGTTAAAAATTATTATTATAAATATATTAAATATTTTAAAAAGCTTTTTATAATATATTTTAGCAGTATTTTATAATATAGCGTTAATAATATAAAAAATAATTTATGCTTGCTTATTAAAACGATTTATTATTATTAACATATTGTTATATTTATACTTATTTTTAAATATTTATTTAAAGTTTATTATAATATATTGCTACACTCGGTTAAGTATTAGCAGAGGTTATAGTTTACTAAGTGTTTTATTTTTTAATACTTTAGCAAAACAGCATTTAAAATAATTAGCTATATAAGTATTATAATTTTTAGCTATTTTTAGCTACTAATAGCGTTAAAAAACCAAACGCTATATTTTATTTCGATTAAAATAAATTATAATTATGCTTGCATGCGCTTTTTTTATAAAGTTAATATATAAGTAAAAGTAGTTAAAAACTATTAGTTTTTTTTTATATATAACGAGGCCGTTTTATAACGTTTATAGGTTGTTTTATATTTTTATTTAAGTTTTTTAGCGGTAAATTTTTATGCTAAGGTCGGTACGGTTTTCGCGTAATATTTATTTAACCGCTAGTAGGCTATTAAGTACTTTAAGCTTAAAATATAAAAATATTTTTAAAAATATTATGTTTTTTTTTTGCTATAGTATAGTAAAGCTTAATTTAAACAAAGTTAAATAATATTGCGCTTTTTTTTTTTTTTATTAAGTGCATAAATTTTTTTATTTATAAAATAAAACATTAGCTATTATATTTTTTTTTTTTAAGCGGTAAATAATTATAAAGTTATATTTAAAAAAAAAATAGCTTATTCCGCCTAGCGCAGGTTAAAGTATTGCTTATTGCTAAAATATTTTAATACTTTATAATTAATAATCACTAAAAAAAGGTCGCTTTATTTTTTAATAAGTTTTGCTTGTTATTTTTTAAATGCTAGCACTATAGCTAATATTTTTTTGTTATAAATTTTATAATTTAGCTTAGCGTCGTATATTATTTTAAAATAAAATATTACTAGGTGTTATTTATTTTTATATTTTTAAGAAAAAGTTTTTGCGGCTACTTTATTTAAAGCATTAGTTTTAACTTTAATAAAAAGATTATAATTAAAATATCGCAAAAAAAAAGCACTAGTAAGTACTTTTTTTAGTTAATAAAAAACTTTCTTGTATATATTAATTTATTTAAAAAATATATTTTTTTTTATTAAACGGTTTAAAAATATAGCTATATAGCTATACTTCTTTATAAACTTGCAATAAAAGTTATAAAAGCTTAAAAATAACTATATTTTTTTTATAGTAATAAATAGTTTTTAATAATATACTATGTCGACTTTTTCAAGGTTAACCTTTACACTTTTAGTACTCATAATATACCTTAAAAACTTAGTTTTTATAATATAAAACTTTAATTTCTTAAGGTTAGTTTAAAGGCCTGCGCTTTATAATCGCTTTAAAATTTTTTTTACGTAAGTTTAATGCTTTTCTAAGCTATTAAAGTAAATAAAAATATTATTTACGTAAGCGCTGCAAAAATTGTTTAAATAATTAAACAATATATTATTAATATATTTTTAAAAAGTTAACAATTTATTAGTTAAGCTAAATAGTAGCACTCGATAATAATATACTCTATAATAAATATAAAACATTATAAGGTTTTTATAACCAGGTTTAATTTTAATATAATAAAACGCTTAATATATATTAATTTTAGTAAAAATCTTGGCCTTAAATATATAAAATAAAATCTTCTTAATAAATAGCAAAAAATATTTATTTTTTCTCGAAATTTCGTTTAGCTTGCGGTAGTTAATATAAAAGTAAAAGCCACCATTAAGTTTTTATATAAACAAAACAAAAAAAATAAAAAAAACATCGCTTAGTTTAATAAAACCCTTGCGTAAATTATTTACTAAATATTTATAAACAGTTTTTAATTTATCTAGCGATATTTTATATAAAAAATTATAACCTAGGTCATTAAAAAACTTCCTTATAATAAACTTAATTTTATAGTCTACCTAAGGTCGGTTAAATAATAATATATTAAAATTTACTTTGCTAAACGTTCTTAAAAAGTCTTAGTACTCCGGGAGTATAAGTTTTAAAGCCCTTCTCTTTAATTTTTTGTTTTTTTTTTCTAAAAAGTTTTTTTTTTTTTTGCGTCGTTTTATTAGCTTGTTTAACTAATAAATACTTATTATCTCAATTATATCATAAAATTTATTTTAATATATAATGCGTTTAAAAGCTATTATATTAATCTAGACTACTTTAATATTTATTTGTTGTTTATATTATTTTATACTATTGCGTTAAAGTTTAAAAAGTTTTAAAACATTATATTATTATTTAATAAATATATTTTTATTTTTTTATTTATATTTTTACTTTCTTTAAGCGCGACGTTATTTAGCTAGTATAAGTTTAAATAGTAAAAAAAAAAAAATATTACTAAGATTTCTTTTTATTTTTACAACCGCGTCGGCAATTAAGTTTTCTCGCTTTAATATATTAACATAAAATAATAAACCCTAATTATTTTTTTTAGCGGCCTGTCGCTGTTTTTTTCTCCTTTATATTTTTTTATTTAAAGCAATGTTTTTTTAATAAACGTTTAATTAATAATTAAAATATTGCAGCTAAATGTTTATATTATTTATAAATAAGTTTTATTTTTTATTCTTAGTATATAATTTAAATAAAAACAATAAACGGTTTTATTAATAATTAAGCAAAATATTATATTTAATAAACTATAATTTGCTTAAAATAACTTTATAAGTTATATTTAAAATAAATATTAATATTTAGCAAAATATACGTTTTTAAATCTCAAGTATAAACAATAAAAATTTTTTAATTATTTAACTTTTAGCGCTATTAAAACCTGCTATAAAAATTAATAAATAATTAATTATATTAAGCTTAAAATATTTTTTAAGTTTATAAGCAAAAAAAATATTTATAACAGTATATAAGCCAGCTTTTATATTTTTAAAGCAGTTAAATATAATTAATAATAATTTATTATAACTTAGCATACAAATATATATTAAAAATACTTTTCCGAGGTATTTACTTAACTTAAGTTTACTATATCCTTAAAATATTTTCCTTAAAAAAAAGATTAGCTTTTCTAGGGTTATTTTTTTAATGCCGCAGCGCTTTTTTTATTATTTTTAGTTTTTAATGCTATAAATCAAGCTAAAAAAGCGTTAATATAAGCCTTGTATTCCGCAGCTTTAGTAGTCTTTAAAAAATAATCTTTTAAGGTATATTTTTATTTTTAATAGTTAAAACACTGTTCTTTAATAAATAACTTATATATTTTCTTAGGTGTAAGGTATAATTTTACGCGAAAAAAAATCAATATAAATTAATTAAATCGTTTTACGTTACGCGCTATAGGTTTACTTTTTTTGCCGTTATTAACTAGCTTATCTTTTTTGTTCACGTTTTATCGCTGGTCACTACTATAAAGTTAATATATTACTTAAGTACAATATTTTATATATTTATTAAAGTTAACCGAATCTTTAATATACTTAGATATAATTATATTATTAAAACAGATTAAAAAACGGTTGTAAAACTCTTTTTTCTACTTATTTTTCTTGAAGCAGCATTTTTTTGCTAAGCAAATAAACTTGTTTTTAAACTATAAGAACTTATTTAATCTAAACTTTTTATTAAATTTTAGTTCGCTTATTTTTAAGTTTTTTTATTTAGTTTTTAATTTCTCGTCGGCGTTAACGTTATAATAATTATCTTATAAATGCTTTAGTAACGCTTTAAAAATAATTAAAGAAAAAAAATAAGTTTTAAATAAATAAAGCTATAAATGTTTAGCAGCTATACCTTTAAAGTATAATTTAATATTTATTATTTTAGCAGCGTTAATAAACAGCTAATTATTATTATAAATTAAACGATTTTTTATGCTATAATATTAAACTTTAAACTTAACTTTATTTTTTTTTTTATTATTATAAAATATAAGTATATAAACTTTAGTAGATTTTTAAGAACTATTTTTAGTACGGTTAAAACTTAAGGTATTATATCGCAACTAAGCGTATAATTTAACAATAGTTTTATTAAAATAGTTAACTTTATTTTATAACCTGTTTTATTTAGCTGTTATTACAGCTAATTTTTTAATTAATTATGTAATATTTAAATCCCGAAAAAAGTTTAGGTTTTTTTTATTAAAAAGTCCTCGTAAATATATATATTCGTAAAGTCTTATATTATATATTTTATAAGTTTAGTTAATTATAATATTAGTTTATTTTTTAGCTTTAATTAAAAGTTTATAGAGTTTTATTATATATTAACAATAAGCTAAGCTATAAAAAATACGCAGTTTAAATTTTTAATAAAAAACCTTAAGATTTGCTAGCAAGTTTTTTTTAAAAGTTTTATAATCTATATTTCCGCAGAGGTTAAATATAATAGCTTTACTTCTTTTAGTTTAAAAAATAAAAAAAAAAACAAGCTTGTTTTTTTTTAAATAAATCGCGGCTAAGCTTTTAATAATTTCCTTAAACGCTATATTTATATTAAAAAATAAAAAAACATAATATTTTTGCGCGAACAAAAAGTTATTAATTTATTAATAAAATACTTTTATAGTCGGTTCGAGCGTATTTTCAGGTAACGTGTTAATTATAATAATACTATTATTGTTATTTAATATCTTTAAGGCTAAAGCGCTAAATTTAAAGATTTATAAAAAAATCGAAAAATATTTTCGAGCTTAAAACTAAAGCAATTTATTGTTTTTTAGCAGAGCTAAACTTAGCGCACTATTATTAAATCGCACTTGTTTACAGGCCATTTTTTTTAACTTGGTTTATTTTCTAAAGGTTTGTGCTATAACATATGCTAAAGCAGGTATTAAATCTAAATCGTCGGCCACGCTTTTTAAAAGTAATTAATAAAAATTATCGTTAAATAAAAAAATATTTAATATAAAGCAGTTTTATATACTTTAATAATAATAAATAATACTTAGATTATTATACGTTAAGCTAATATAAAAAATAAAGCTTTATTTAAAAAGCTAGATTTATATTAAAATCTAAGTGTAAAAAAAAAAAAAAATATTTAGGTGGCCCTGCGCGCTATAAAGCTTTTTTAATAGTGTAGCCTGCCCGCGTGTTATATGCCAGGTAGCAACAGCTAAGCGCTGCCGCACATATTAATTTAGTTGTATAGCTAACCCTGCGTTGCGCCAGCCACGCACTAGCCATAATACCATAACTTTTTTTATAAATTTTTTAATATATATTAATAAAAATTTAATATTTATATTTTTATTAAGCTTTTATTATTAAAAACGTGTGTTTTTTATTATAATAATTATTATATATTTATTATTACTTTATATTATTATAATTAAAAGCTTAAAATATTATATTATTTAACGTTTAAAACGTTAAAATATTTAAAAAATTACCGGCTTAATATATTATTATAATATATAAATATAAATTATTTTATTATATTTATTTTTAATTATAAGTAGCTAAAATATTTTATTATATTTTTTAAAATAATTAAAAAAATCTTAATAAACTTTTTAAAATAGCTTTTTTAAATGTTTTTTTAAAGTTTTACGTAAAATAATACTTTTAAAATTTATTTAAGCGTATGTTTTATATTTAAAAAGTTCTTTTTTATTTATTTTAACGCTTTTAATATTATATATAAATATTTTTAAAGCTTTAAAACTTAAATATTTTATTTTTTTATATTAAAAATCTAATATATTTTTTTTAAGTCGCTTTAAAACTATTAAAACTTTTTTAAAAAAGTTTACGTAAATAATAATAATTAATTTAATTATATTTAATAAATTTTTTTTAAATATAATTATATTATTTATTAGTTTTTCGCTAAAATAATAAATAATAAACTTATATTTAAAAAAAACTAAGTTTATTTTTTTTTAAAAAAGCTTTAAAAATTATATTAATATAAAATTTTTTTATTAACGTTATATTTTTTAAAATAAAAAACTTAATATTTTTATTTTTAAAGCTTGTTAAAATATTTTATATAATTTTTATTTTTTTTTTAAAATTAAAAAGTTTATAATATTAATATTAACGCTTTTTTTATTTTTAGTAAAAATAAAAAAGCTTAATATAAAAAAATCTTTATTATTAATTAAATATAATATTTTATAATTATTTAATATTATATTTTTATAAAATAAATAAAAACTATAATTAAATATTATATATATTTTTAAATTAAATAAAATTTTTTAAACTATAAATAAATTAATTATAAAATATATTAAATTTAAATTAAATTATTTATTATTTTATTATTTTTTTTTTATAAATAAAAACGGTTATATAAAATTTTTATATTTTATTTATTTTATTTAATTTTTTTATATAAGTTTTATTAGCGCGTAAATTTTTAATAAATATTAATTTTTTTAATTTATTAATCGTTTAAATTTTTAATTAAAACTTTTAAAAAATTTATAACTGTTTTTTTTAAGATTTTATATATTTTAAAGCTTTATTTATAAGTTATAATATATTTTAATAAATATAAATAATTATATTTTTTATTTTAATTAATTTTATTATAATTATATAACTTTAATTTAATTTAATTATTATTTTTTATAAAATAAATTTTAGTTTTATTATATTTTTTTTATATAATTTTATTATTTAATATATTAAAAAAAAATTTTTTATATTTTTTTAAAGTTATTAAAAATTATTTTAATTATTTATTTATATTTATTTATAAAAGCTGTTAATAAATTTAATTTAGCATTATTTTTATATAAATAATATATAAAAAATTTTTTATAGCAAGCGTTTTTTTAATATTTAAAAAATTAAATATTTATATTTATAAATAAATTTTATATTAAATATTATATTAAACTTTAAGCTTAATTTTTTTTTAATATATTTATTTAAATATTTTTTAATATTTTTATTAAATTAAGCTTATTATAATTAATAAAATAAATTTTATATAAATTTTTAACGCTTATATTATTTTTATAAATAAACTTAATAATAATAGCGTTTATAATTATAAAATTTATTATTTTATTAATTTATTTAAAAATAATAATATATTAATTAAATTTAAAAATTTATATAATATTTTTTATAATATATTTATAAATTTTTTAATTAAAAGTTAAAATAATTTTATTTTTATTAAAATTAAATTTTAGCTTTTTTTTTTTAATAGCAGCTTATTTTTTAAATTTATTTTTTACGCTTTATTTTATAAATATTTTAAATATTTAGCTTAATATATATTTAATATTAAAAATATTTAAATTAATATATTTTTATATTTTACGCAGCGTAATATAAAATTTAAGCTTATTAAATTAATTAAAATAATTTTATTAAAATTAAAATATAATATTTTTAATAAATAGCTTGCTAAAGTTAAAAAAAATAATTATAATAATTAAATAAAAAAAAGTTTAAATAATTATTTAATAATTATAAAATAATAATAATTTATTAAAAAAAAAAATAAAAACTTTAAACTTTTTTTTAAAAATTTTTTTTAAGTTTTTATAATACCGGTTTATAAGCAAACTAAGCTTATAACTATTACGCTATTATAAATATACGCTTAACTAATAAAAATATATTAATATACTCTTTAATTATAAGATTTTTTAAAATAAATTTAAAAGCTTTATTAGTCTAAGTTCTAAATACCGTATATAAGAAAAACAACAGGTATTTATATGCGAGCGGGTGGATCTATATTCACCCGAGCCAAGGGCTCTTGGGACCCGCAGTAGTGTGACAGATCAAAATACTCCAAGACGCACCTGAACTGCTACCTTTGATTACCCATAATCCGAACATTTTAATATGCACCCGTTCTAGCCCATCATTTTTTAGAGGTGTGGCTCAGTCCAAATTGTGGATGCAACGGCTTCCCTCAGGCTGTCGTCAGACCCCGAACTGAGGTAGAGGTTGCAGGTCTGCTACGTCTTGTGTCTGGTCTTGCTCCGAAGTCAGGAACGGCATTCAAATGCGTCTCACGGTCGGAGGAGGTGGACATGATTCATTTCGTCACTGAACACTAGCAGACGGCATTATCTTAGAACCTCTCTGGCCTAGATTCGATTGCACTAGCTGCTGAGAAGAAGAGCGTTGCCAATGTTGGTGGTGGCGTTCTTGCCGGAACTCTTCTTCGATTCCTTGCTCCACACAACGTGTTCGCTCGCATGGGGTACTGCTCGCCAATCGGCTACTGCGAGTGGGTCCTTGGGTGTGGTCCCGGCGTCTTCACTGCGAGTTTCGGAGCTGGTGCCGAGGGCATCGTGGGTGCGCGACTTGTGACCGCAGATGGTACGATTATTGACACCGAAAATGAAGCAGATAATATATTGCCATGGGGGCTCCACGGCGCCGGGAACAGCAACTCCGGAGTAGTAGTGGAGTTACGTATCAAAGTCTATCCTGTCCCGGAATTTTTAGGGTTATATTCGGTTCCTTAGCGCTGAGGCCGAAGATATGCTAGGCAAGTTTGGGAAATCTTTCGAGCCGGAGATTCCGGATGAGTTTAATGTCGATATCATCTGGGCCCCTATACCCGGAATCGGTCCTGTCGTCAGTTCCATGTTTGCCTAGACTGCAAAGGATGGAGAACTAGGTCCTGCGTACGCTTATCTCGATAACATGAAGCGTCTAGGCGCATTGGTTGTAGATACAGTTTCCGAGAGTAAGTCAGGCCTCTTCGACCGCAATACTCAGGGGTACTTTGCATCTAACGCAACAACCGCGCAATAGCGACTCCCCATGACTTCCTGGACAGCCTCAACTCAACTTCGAAGACTTTACAGGAGCCCCATTCTGTGTCCTGTCGCCGACGGTCAGTAGTCATACCCGTGAGCCCGGGCACATCATTGCTACTCGACAGGTGATACTTGGTGGTCCTCTTTCTCCTCCCTAGAGCGTGGACATTTTCGCTACATGGGCTCTGGCCAATCTTGATGCGACAGCAGAATCGGACACCCAAAAAAAGCTCATAGTCAAGGTGGAATCGGCATAGAAACAAGGAGGCAATCGAAAGGCCGTATACTGGGTGACAAAACGCTAAGAATAGCGTGCCACCGCGAAATAGCTGCCTACCATAAGACAGGGGCCAGAGAATAAATTCGTCTGCCTAGCGTGGGCACCACACAGAAAAAGAGATTCCCGTCTGACTGAAGGTGGGTTAGACGTCATGAATATGTTAGGTACTGATGACACAAGAGTCTGCTTTAAGAAAATGCGAAGCTTGGCATTGTCTATGGGCTGCATCTTAAGGATCATCCTGTATATATGCAGTAGCAATCCGAAAGTTCACTTGCAGCATGCATAAGCCGCTCCGTGATGTACATGGCGCTAACCGACAACAGTAAAAGCAAAGCTTGGCATAAGGCAGCAGATTTAGTAACTCTGCTGCCTTAAGAATTCATGATATACGTTAAAGTGCCAAAGAATACTCTCGCACTTATAAGAGCCTTCACTCTTCCTTGAGTTGCTGATACCCAGGCTAGCAGACCACCGTAATATTTTAAAATCAAGAGTCAGGCAGAATCTTGCAGATCTCATCCCATGTGAATAAACCTAACAGTGTCTCGGCCCTCCATCATGCGTGAAATTGTAAGTTCTTCGAACCACAAAACTTCACTTTTTGAAAGTGCCTCTTTAAGTTCCATTCCATTGCTCTGCTAGCAGAACTAACTGTTATAACAAGGTTCATCTCTCAACTGGCCAATGCGTACGTACGATGCTCCCCTTCCTGTTCGTGACAACAAGTTGACTCTTCACTTTTTCGTCAGGGCAATCAAGTCGGCACATCTTTCTGGTAAATATTTAAACAGAATTCCAAGCTGGGCCTAACAATTAACGAAAGAGAATGAGACAGGCAGACTGTTGCCCGCGAGCATGGCCTTGACCACAATGGCAGCTACCAGGGCTCCTCAAGCCTCCAGCTAGACCGTATTGGGGTTTATTTTAACGAGGTTTGATTTCACTTTATGACAATTTGGCCCTAATATCTTTTGACCACCGTTACAGGCTACTAATATGAAGTTTGTACCTCGAGCTGTTCTTGTTGACTTGGAGCCCGGGACAATGGACGCAGTTCGTAGTGGACATCTTGGCAACATGTTCCGCCCTGATAACATGGTTTTTGGCCAATCGGGTGCGGGAAACAACTGGGCCAAGGGCCATTATACCGAGGGCGCTGAACTTGTTGACCAAGTGCTCGATGTCGTAAGACGGGAAGCAGAGGGGTGTGACTGCTTGCAAGGCTTTCAAATTACACATTCTCTAGGTGGAGGTACGGGATCAGGAATGGGAACGCTTATGATATCAAAGATTCGCGAAGAGTTCCCGGACAGAATGATGGCCACGTACTCTGTGATACCATCACCAAAGGTAACGACGGCTTTCGATTTCTCCCATTCATGCAAATGATTATGATATGTGCTAATATCTCGACTACGCTCAAGCATTCCTCCAAGTTGCTAACCGTCACGTAGGTTTCTGATACAGTCGTAGAACCTTACAACGCCACTCTATCGATTCATCAGCTGGTCGAAAACGCGGACGCAACTTTTTGCATCGACAACGAGGCGTTGTACGACATTTGCCAGAGGACTCTCAAGCTGACTGCACCTTCATATGCGGATCTCAACCACCTGATATCCAATGTCATGTCAGGTATATCCACGTCCTTGAGATTTCCGGGGCAGCTCAACTCGGACCTGCGCAAGTTGGCGGTCAACATGGTACCTTTTCCACGGTTACACTTCTTTATGGTTGGCTACGCACCGTTGACCAGTCTCACGCCGGGTGCCAAGGCTTTCCGCAACTTAACTGTTCAAGCATTGACCCAGCAGATGTTTGACCCGAAGAACATGATGGCAGCTTCGGATTTCCGTAATGGACGTTTCCTTACTTGCTCAGCAATGTTGTAAGTCAATCCCGGTATCTTTCTAACCCTTCCATCGCGGGTATCCGCGGGATACTCGGCTCTCTGGGTTTATCCTTTACTCCGGTATACGTGGAGATACGCTGAACGATGCGCTGGTCTATGTTCTCTGTTTGCCGATTCACTCATTCTTGATGTTCACTAATCGCCCTTTGCAGCCGTGGGAAAGTGTCCATGAAGGAAGTAGAAGCACAACTTTACCAGGTGCAAAGCCGCAATTCGGCCTACTTCGTCGACTGGATCCCGAACAACACCCAGACGGCGACGTGCTCCGTGCCGCCTCTTGGCCAAGAAATGTCTGGCACCTTCGTTGGCAATTCGACCGCCCTCCAAGAGATCCTGAAAAGGGTAGGAGACCAGTTTAGTGTCATGTTTCGGCGCAAAGCCTTTCTCCACTGGTACACCGGAGAAGGTATGGATGAGATGGAGTTCACGGAGGCAGAGTCCAATTTGAATGATCTTATCAGCGAATACCAACAATACCAAGATGCTTCCATTAGTGATGATGAAGAGATGGAAGCCGAGGGCTCCGCTAATGAGACGTCGCCTTGAGACGTTTTCCTAGAGTTTGCCACCTTCGCTTGGTGCCTCAATACGAGCCTCAAGCGGGAAATATACTGGGTTCATAACAAAGAGAGCTGCAACTTTTGCTAACAGTGAGATGTCTTCATAAATATTGCAGATCAACCACGCATGTTACGCCACATTAATTTTGTATCATTATAGTTTATTTTGTTTTAGGACACGAACAGCCTGCTCCACGAGGCATTAATGATAGGAAGTTGGTAAAAGGGTTGTTAGCAGTTGTATCTATCTCTCTCATAGTATGCTTCCATAAGCCCTTTCCTAATGAAGCGACCCTACAGATCAGTGCCCATCCCCGGGCCTAAGCCTTCAAAAGGCAGGCCGCACCTACAATTCCTGAACCCTTCAAACCTAGTAGTCTCACTGAAAGAGTCGAAGAATCGAGTGACCTGATGAAAACATCGCCAATTTCATCGAAAAGATTCACGTGAACTATGTGCTGACTCGTAGATCTCCCCCCTGACTTGTAGACCCCGTCCTCAGATACTCGGCTGACTAAATGCATGATTGTGACTTTACCAACACCTCTTAATTATTTACCTTAGGCAGCCCGTCTCTAATATGAACTCTCATATTATCTCTAAGGAATTCTATAGTCCTGCGGATGCATCCACTGCATAACCTATTCTTCAACTACCTAGGTACATACTTTCCGCACTCTCTCATACCAGCTGTATTGCGTTTTTGACCCCCTACCACTTCTATACTAATTGTTTAGCATATAAAAGTATCACATTCCTTTCTTTTTTTTACAGCCTTGCTGCCTAATTAAGGCAGTAATGGCCTTATAAGCACCTCAGTATCGGAAAGAGGGCCAACATGCTTACACTCTCCCAATATACGTACCGATTCACCTACCTCTGAGTGCTCCGAAATGTGCTGTAGGTCTAACTACGAAGACTCTGCTACTTAATCACTCATTCAAAAACTTTTGGTCCCTGGAAGTAAGGAGATTACCCCGCAAAAGAACTTCGCGACATCAATACATCAAGGTTGTCATTCGCGGACCGCCACTACGTTAGAACGAGCCTTAGCTATGACCAAAAATCACGCTTTGCGCTCGGATTCTTTCATATTGCATAGCCGAGGTAGTCATCGGTATTGGGGTTTTAAGCTGTTGGAACAATTTGTGATAAATTAGAATCTTCGTAATAAAACAGCCAACTGTACAATAAATAAAAGGTTAAGAAGCCTACAAGACCATAGCTAGTACATGAGTTCTCCGCCAGCCTTTAAGAGTATCATCTATGCTAAAACTTTATCCCCTTAAGCTGTATCATTGCATCTCGCCCGGGGCTACTTCTCACCGTGGCATTTTAGTACTTCTCAGTTGACGTTGATGGATACAGCCACACCGACCCCCTTTACCCTGTCGATTTTGTTATCGGGGTCCTCTGGCAGGTCTATTCCCCACCATTTCATGAGTCGTTCTCTGAACACCTCGTAACTGGCACCGATGCGTATCACACGCATATTGTCCATGTCGATAATTGTCCCCGATCGCTGATACCTATGGTACCTCTGCAGCCCGTAATCCACGATGAGATCGGCTGTCTGAAAGACCTCGGGCTCAATATCCTCGACAAGATACTTTGCCCCTCTGCCTGTCAGATTGGCACTACTGCCAACCATCAACTGGCCGTCCTCATCATTAAGCCTCCCGAGCTCTCGTAGAAAAGGGCACTCAGCTATCCCAATGCCGAGAGTATCACCCCTCGTAGTGAGTTCCCGCGTCTCAGGACTCCATGCCGCAATTCGCGGGTGGTCTTTCCTGTAGCGCGCGACAACACCAAGCATATAGTTCATGCCCTGCGTGATTACACGAGTTATCTCGAACTTCTCGGGCGGCAAGATATGTAGCTGTTCGTGCGTTTCATAGGTCCCGATGACGCCAATCGTATGACCGGCCTTGCGCTGTTTGGCTGAGAATGCCCGGTTGATTCCCTCTGCGCTACACGACATGATGCCATACCCGGTGTCTATCGGCGCAATGATGACGCCGCCGGCCTTAAGCACTTCGAAGGCCTCACGTGCATCTCGTTGCACGTCGGGGACCGAGCCAGGTTCTGGGATCACGCGTGGAGTCTTGATAGCCATGATTGGGTCTAGGTGAGTGTATCTGGTCTAGCTTTATCGGAATCTCAAAAGGAAAAACGTCTCAGTCTCGTGGAACAGGACGAACTGTCCATGGAGGGGGGCATTCTCGATCGTTTAATAAAGGGATGTACACCCATCGATGAGCATACTCCAAGTCATCTGCCGCCTCTCCCCCGCACCAGCTGGAGCGGATGACTTGAACAAAAGTTCATGCCTCGATTGTGACAGGCTGGAGGAGGAGGTCATCACACCCATCCCACCAGTCCGGATCCGAGATGCTCTTGGAGATTACCCTAACCCCACTTCCACGTTGCAAAAAGGCTTGCAAAAAGCAATATCGTGACGACATTTCACATGCAGAACACCAACAATGTATATAAGCCCCTTCTAGACACGGAGTTCGGGACCGTATCCGAGAGTTTGGAAATATCCCGGTAATGGCAATTAAGAAGATGGACATGCGAGTTCTTCTCAGCTCGGATGCAGCTTAGCAGATGCGCGACACGCGACAGGTTTAAGCTACCTGGCGTCGACCGTCGAGTTCCTAGTCAACTCCTGTGTAACATGTTGAAAGCGGGGAAGCAGGCCATGAAGGACTAGCAACGAGAGTGTGAAGTACTGCATTTGACATCTTAACAAGTACCAGGGGCAGTAAGTAGTGCGCTCCCAGAAAGAAAAAAGAAAATACCGCCCAACATACACATTGACCCCCTCATCCGCCCTGCTATTTATAAATCCGAGATCGCCATTAGCTCGGGCGGTCGTAGCCAAACAGGTCATCAGGATGACCGTATTCCAGCGTGGCGCTAAATCCTGGGCTATATAGCCAGCTGTGCCGCAGGGATACTACCCGGTGTGGTCGGTACTCTTTTACTGGTACTCTTCGCTATTAAGCGGTTATCGACCGATTTCCTTTACACCTCACCCCAATTCTAAAGCAGAGGAGGTATCGTATGTAGTTGGCATGAGGCTCTTCAGAGTGTTCTTACTTAGCCACTTGGTGGCTTAGCAAACTTACTGTAGGGGCTCTATATATTTGGAATAGTCACTTGGCGAGTCCCAACGTCGTCATTAGATAACCCCACCTAGATTAGATCCTCCTTCGTTCCTAGCATAAGAATCGCGCAAGGACTCTTCGTTCGGTACTTTCGCATGATTCGTTCTAATAACCCTTCTCGCGTTGAGTCTGCTACTGTTTTACACAAAAACCGCCATCCGGCCAGTATAACTGGCTACCGAACCTGTGCGACCAACCCAGGCTTTCGAAGCGTCGGCAGAGTCCACATCAATCAAACTTCTTGAAGGTTGGGGAAACCAGGGGTATGTCCGGTTTGAGTAGCGTCATCGCCAAACCCTCAGTGACGGCCACCTGCGGCTTTCAACAGATCCAACGTTTGAAGCTCGAACGATAATCGAGAGCTACAGGTTCGAAGATGTATATGAGATGTATATGAGATGTATATGAGATGTATATGAGATGTATATGAGATAATCAATGAGGCGATGATCTGGAAAAGACTACCAGGGCCTGAGTGCACCGCATGATGCTGCCAGGGTCAATAACTATTGTCTTGAACAACTGCCTGATGGAATGCAAAACTACAGCTCCAGCGCCATTTGACACTAAAGCAGTATTTTCAGCACTGCCCAAGATTAGACCTACTGCGTAATGGGAGCCACTCATCCAGGGTCGGGATGGCACCAGCTGGACAATCGGCCGTGGATGGAATACCTTATGGTCGGCTCCTGGTTACGCTGACTCAGAAACCCGGAATAGAAACCCGTTCACTGCCCGGTTAATGGCTGTCGCTTGACGTCAAAGCATGCCGTAAACTCCTGGATTCCAGGACCCGGGCACGGCGCGGAGGGCTTGGTTTCCAGCCGTCAAAAGATTCAGGGCTCCATTCACCCACGCCTCCCGCCATCAATGCCGTAGTGGTCTTGCCTTAGAGGCCGTCGATGTAAGACTATAAGATTATACGAATCTGACGCGTCAACTTGAAGTTGTTTCGGCCTATGAAGTCACAGAATGAAAGGCCGTAAGATGATGGCATACAAGACAAGAACTACAAGGACCTCAAGCGACTCGCAGCGTCTGACATCAGCTAGTATAACGCGCAGTTCTACGGGGGTTCGTGGACGGGTCTCAAGATGCCGGCGTACTACGAGCGCTGCGTTAATGAGGGCGACTGGAAGCCGGAGCGCATCGTGACGACGGTTCTCACGAGCTCTGACTTCACGCACCCGTATCCGCGCTTGAGTTGGGTTGGGCTTAATGAGATGGGGCCGACGATTGAGACGTTGGTGGGCAAGTATGCGGATTTTGGGGGGTGTTGGGGGCTTTGACTACTATGATGCTCAGGCTGGTGGTTATCCTAACCCTCGTCAATGGTCTCGGTGTGGCTGCGAGACGTATGGGTGTTTAAGCGATGCCATTGGTATTAGATGGTAGGCAGACTTGTTCAAAGAATAGTTAGATCAAGACAATCTAGGCATATGGGCTGGAGCTTAAAGGCGTTCGTCACGAAGTCCAGTAAAATTCCATAGAGGTTATAACATAGATGCTACATTTATAAACATACCATATATAGGTTGAGTGGTAGTGACAGCTCCCTACGATGTCAAAACGGTATCCATACCAGTATACTGTGAAGTAACCACTCAATGAGTAGATCAGAGCATGTTACAGCGACCAGTGCTTGAAGGCTCGTCATCAGTAACATTGAACTCATTGTCGCCGTCTTCTTCGTACTGATAAAGGCCACAATCTTCTCCCAAAGCCAAGTACCTAGCACGCGCTTCACGAGATTCGTCGGATGGGTTATCATCATATCCTATGTAGTAGGGGAAGTCCGCTGCGGCCGCTACGAGTTTCCTTTGCCTCTCCTTTGACTCAACCCCGAGACCTTGAAGTAGTTTCTGAGACTCCATCGTAACGGGCTCGCCATTCACATCCCGTATGTGCGCCAGTGTAATCACAATGACACGGTCGGGACTCAACGAGTAGTTTGGGAAGTAGCGTTCCAGAGACGCCCGCTCCCCGGGCTCGCAAAGTCCCAGTAGGGCAAATACACGGTCCCGAGGGTCTTTACATCGCGAGTGACGGTGGTGTATGATTAACTGCTCGAGCGGGCGTATTTGGACGAAGTCATCCCCGGGAAGTCGTGCCAAGAGCAGAGGCAGGGCACCGTGTTTGCGCGCGTCGAGTGTCTCAGTATAACGGCTATCCTCTGGGACAGTGTACAAGTCCACATTGGCGTCCAGGCTGACGGCTTCTCGAAAATGTTCCCACGGCGTTATGCTTCTCCCGCAATGCACCTGGATGTCGCGCGCAAGCAAACATTCCTGGATCACCCAGTACCTAGACCAATATTCATGGTCCGCCAGCTTCTTCGCGTATTCACCCCAGATGAGATTGCCGGCATCGAATGTCCTTATGGGCCCGTGGACCCGGTCCCTGTAGAGTTCGACGCGGGGGTCAAGCCCGAGCCAGATGGAGACATAGCATGCGTTCTTATAGATTTCGTCCATGACACTGACTTGGGCGTTCCGCTCCGCGACATCCTCCTGGTTGATGCAGATTGCATCTACCCAGAGGTATTGCGCCTTCGAATGATACGCATTCAAGCCGAGGTAATTGAGGGCAGACCAGAGGTTGCGTCTGACGGGAAACTTCCGCTCGTCGAGTAGGATCATGTCTGTCTCATCTCCTTCCCCCCAAGTGTACGAGAGAGCAGCATATTGCGGAGCTCGATTGCGCGTAAAGTGCTTGATCTCTAACGATATGAAAGTACCATCTCTGATCGATACTGGTCGGAGTAAGCGTAACTCCCCGGGTCCCAGACGTGAATATGTAAATGAGTCCATAGAATAATGACTTGGCTGAGCTTCGATATACGATAAACGATAAGGCCTTGAAGCTGGGTCTATGAGAAATGATGAATTGGTGTCTCCTGGGAATTTGGATCAACACGAGCAATGAGGGGAAGGTTGCAATGCTATGATCAGCTTATGCCTGATTAGAATAGGCAGCCGCCGTCAGATATGTATATCGTAGGCCTCGCGCGTAAATGTGTTTGTTTCCCATGCTTAACAGTTGGGGGGCGTCTATCACTTCGTTAAAGAGGGCAAGGGGTCTGAGGCTCCGCATAGCCAAGGCATCCGACCGACCCCAATCCTACCTAACTTTTGGAGTAGCGAGATATCGACATACTGAGAAATCGTCCTGGACCTCTGAATTGAACGTGGCCCTGGTAGTTGGCCTCAAATTGGTTCGCGCACCAAGCTGCATTCTTGGTCCGCAGCAACACCTATTTTCACTGCGATTCACGACTTCCCTCCAATAAACGAAACACACGTGAGACGACGAATGCCTGGATACGGTACGTTCGGTTCCCGATGGCATCATGGCAGACACACGCAATCATGCTGGCATTAGCTTGGCCTCATTTCAACATAGGACTTACAGGCACACTCTCATTAGATACCACATTACTCACTCAGGCATCGCACTGAAAGAGTAACAACGGGTGATGGCTCTTCCTCTTATTTTTCATAGTCGGCAAGTGTCAGAATCGCGGGCACTTCACGGACTCGAGTTCAGTTCATGGTCGCCATGTCGAGCGCCCGGGCCGTTGTCGACACCTCTCGCTCACTTGTAGTCCTCGAGGCCTTCCATGAGTATGAACACTTCAACTTTCGTATGGAAGAAGCAACGGTAACTAAAACTACCCAGGTAGGGATGGCCTTAAGGGGCCGGCGTGACTGCCAGGTGGCTCATCACGTCGGCAGCTGGCAGCGAGCTCAGGCCTCCCCTATTGTATGAGTAATGGAGACTGGTGACGAGCAGTCACTGTGAGGGGTAGGCTATATACACTGTCCCTCGTACCTGCCAACACTTTCAGTCGATCTATTTAATTTTTCCCTCTTCCCCTATCTCGCGCTTATTTACACCGATCTTACCCTACTAGGATTTGAGCTCTATCAGCTATCCAAATCGTGATAACTGCCAGCTCTATAATTTTTGCCGCTTTTGCCAGTCCCCCCCCCCCCCCCTTTCAACCCAGGTTAGGGATACACAGATACCTACTTGTATGTATCTGTGTATCTCTTTGTTCACCCGGCAAAATATCGGTCTAGTCTGTATTATATGACTTGACATATGCGGGTCAACTTTCGCCTTCGGGCAATTTGGTCAATTTGAAACGATACAGAGAAGATGTAAGCGATTTAACCCCCGAACCCCACCTGTTCGAACGTCATACTAACAGCAAAATAGTAGCATGGCCCCTGCACTAAGGATGACACATGTTGAAGAAGAGAAGCAAGTCGTTTTTTTGTGTCTTTTTTTCCTTGTTTTGTTTGCTTTTGTATCTTCTTTTCTTTTTTGTGATTAGAAGCTATCCATGATTAGGTTTCTGCTCTTATGCTCTTCCGTAGATCGAGCCATGAGAGATAAACGAAACCCGTATTACGGTATCACGGCTCCCTCTCCTCTGCTTTACCACAAAACTCATGCAATCATACAGCTGATAACGATTGATTCGCCCTCTTTTCAGTATTTGGTCACGGACTGACTCCATCATGGTAATTCTTAAGAGATCAAAGTCTATCTAAGGTAGAGGGCACAGCGCTAGAGGCCAGCCTCACTTGTAGACGCGAGCACATGCTAAATGTAGGCAACTGTGCCCACTTGCGCTAGCAAAGCCAAGAACAACATATTTCCGAATTAGGAAATACCCTACCTGTCGCTTGCCGCGCTACATATGGCCTTGTTTGATTTCCATATCAAGATACCTGCTTGCCATCGAGGAACGCATATGCATGGGAACGTAAATAGATGGGTTTATAAATAGCGGTAATCTCTCCTACCTTAGGTAAGCACGATCGTATAAAGGCCACATCATTATCGCCTGTAATACTTTATGTGTCCTAGGTATGTAGTTCATGATACCCTTGGCCTGGTATAGGTTTTCACCATAACCCTCATCTTATGGTTGAACTCTCTCGTTATGGAGCTATCTTTTATGACCGTTACAACCCAGAGTATATCACAAGAATTGCGTGCCGTATTGAACCCCCGGGAAATGAGATATAAGTACTTAGGTAGGCAAATCTTACGGTAGGTAAGGCTATAGGCTGAATTTGGTTTCAGCATTGTCGCGGTTCTCCCTTTGCAGGAAAGGTATTGGATGCCTCTTTAAGATACATAGCATGTGGCGATGTTCAAGACCTCATCAATGATATATCTGGATAATGTTGATATTGCAATCCTCCGAATTTGTGCTGAAAACTTGAGGCGGAACTCGCGGTTCTCGAAGGGTCGACTACCGGGACTATTAGATCTTACGTGCTGAAGCACCAAGTACCTACATGGACAGTTAGCAGCAGCGTTGAAATCAATTATGTAAACAGGTTGCTGTTGGTAATAGTCCCTGTTGGAGACTGGGGCCTGAACGGGTCTAAACAGTGAGGGGCTTGAGGGGTAAAGAGAAAAAAAAGATAGCGGCCGCGCGCGCGGCTGATTGGCAGTTGCAGCACTTACAGTATCTGTTAGTAGGGAGCTTGGGGCACACTATTATCCCTTAGCGCAGTCGATTTAAATGCCTGCCCCGCCCCCATTGGACCCTTGGCGAGCCGTCTGCCATCTGCGGCGCTCTGCTGAAGCGAAGACCACACCCCCTGAACTCCAACAGGGTACCTTGAAACATTACGACGCCGTAAAGGGAAGCATCCGTCCCATCACCACCACCAATACCACGCTCACCATGGCTGGTATATAGAAGAACGCCATGTCTCGACCCTACCCTCAGGCCTGTTCTCTGTTCCTCCCCCTATATGCCTCTTGATTTTTGGGACTCGAAGCTCGCGTCTGTCATCGTCGACGTCGAAAAAGGGAAAGAGTGTGCACGTCACTAACCCATAGATCTGTATTTGCGCCGGCTGGTTGGATTGTCTCAGATCCAATTGGATTGGTCTAAGACGCCGAGCGCATAGACACGAGTCCGAACAGCCATTGCACGGCATTGAACGACCACCTTCTTCGACGCAGAAAAGCTAGGTGGCCGAATTGGTTCCAGGTTCGCGCGCTCCGAAGACAGGCATCGGGACGAAGGAGGAGGAACACGAGCATTCCACCGCATCGTCGCATTGAGGCTCAGCCTGCACATCCTTTTGCTGCAGCAGCGGCAGCACACGTAGTTGCACAGCAGCCACATCACCACCGCCGTCACCACCACCGTCACCACCGCTGCCATTACCATAACCATGGCCTCGACGTACCTGTCACGGACATCGACCAACCAGTCCTTCTCCAATGGCTCTGGGTCCGGAATTGGAGCCGGGGTTGGGGTCGGACCGGGATCTACAGCTGCTGGCGGGAACCAGCGCGCATCTCTTTCATCCTATCCTTCTTCTCGTTCCAACTCCGCTTCCGGCGTCTCGCCCCCCTCACAACCCTTCCGCTCGTCTCCCCAACCACGCACCACTGATCCGGACCGCACATCTCATCCGAGCTCCAACTCCAAGACGTCATCCCTGGCGAGCCAAACAGTGGCCTCTGAAGACTCATCCCTGTCCATCTTGGCGAGAAGTCACCCCATGTCCAAATCACCACGCAAGCTGCGCTCCCAGTACCCTCGAGAGTCCGCCGATAACCATGTCGAATACATCCTGGTCGCCTCCTTTGACATCGACCGCGGCCCCGTCATGGAGCACCAGTTTCCTGTCGCCATTACCGGCGACGAGCACATGTTGGCTGAATTGATGCTGCCTGACCAGGCTCATGCCCGCAACCAAGATTGGACCATCTTTTTCTTGCACAAGGACTCGAATCAGGAAGAAGACGATCAGGAGCAGAAACGGAAAGAGGCCCGGCGTCGGAGAAGGAAGAGGAGAAGAGACAGGGCAGCGGGCATCCTCACTGAGGGGGGTGATGATGCGACTGACGAAGAGAATGACGATCACGGAGACGATGACAGGAACGATGATGATGACGACGACGACGATGACACCGACGACGAGCCCGAGGGCGGCGAAGGACCGCCATTAATATATGTCTTAAACTTAGTATATACCAAACACGACAAGACGGTGAAAAGAGGCGCTGTGGTCAAGGCCATGGCTATATGTACCCGCCACCCCTTCTTGCATATCTATAAGGTTCGTTAGCAGCATCTCTCCGCAGGGGGGAAATCTGGTAATGTGCTAGCCGACGCTAACCTACTCCAGCCTCTACTCTTACTGGCACTTGAGGAGTACTTCAAGTCCCCAGTCCCGGAAACCCTGTCCATGCTTTACGATGCGGTCAATGAGATGGATCTCTCCTTAATGCCCAAGTTGAGCTTGCTCGAAAAGTACCTCCTGCAGTCGAGCGACAACAAGGATCTTTTCGTCGAGAAGTTCGAGCGTATGGTTCAGAAGCGGATAGCCGAGGACAGGACTGACCATGTTGGCGAGCCCTTCGATGCCAGTAAAAGCCCGCCCAAGCCCCAAAGCATCTCCCGAGCCGGGACGAAAGCATACCTTGAAGGTCATACCGCCTACTCTGTGCCACGCGATACACATGAATTCGAGAGCAAGGTCATGTACAAGGGCATTCCTATCCCAGTCAAGGTTCCCACGGCTACCATGCCCGAGACAGTCGGAGACTTCTCCCTCGTAAAACTGATACAGAATTTCTCCGAGCCACATGCCAAGTCTATGCAGCCCTTTGCCCTGCATCCCCATCTGACCACAAATGGGCCTAGTACACATCCCATCATGGTGCTAGCTAATGCTCTGCTGACGCAGAAGAGGATCATTTTCCTCGGCCATAATATGCCCTCAGGTGAGGTGGCGGAAGCTGTACTCGCAGCCTGCGCTCTCGCCTCTGGTGGCGTGCTGAGAGGCTTCACTCGCTTTGCGTTTCCCTACACTGACCTGACCAAGATCGACGATCTGCTCAAAGTTCCCGGTTTCATTGCTGGTGTGACGAATCCTACATTTGAGATGCATCCCGAGTGGTGGGATCTCTTGTGTGACCTTCCTAGTGGGCGAATGAAAATCAGCAGCAAGATCGAGCAACCGCCCGTCACCGAAGGCTTGGACTACTTCCAGCAACAGAATCCGTCTTTCGCTCAGCAGCTGAGCGGTTCTAACACTTCTACCGACTTAACTGGAGACGTGGCGTTTATGAATGACATCCTCAAGAGCATAGCGGCAAGGCTTGGCGAGCGAGTTATCCGAGCTAAGTGGCGGGACTGGGTTGTTAGGTTTACTCGCATAGCTGCGGCCTTCGAGGAGAGTGTGTATGGTGCTAGTGCGCTGTATATCGGTGGGGATGAACATGAGAAAATTACTGGTGGACATGGGTTTGTCTGGGCCGATGATTCGGCCAAGCTGAAAGAGCTCGCCGGTAATGTGTACAGAATTGAGGGTTGGAGAAACACGAGAAGTTACTATAGTTACATTCAGGTACGCCTTAGTCTTGCGTTCTACTCTTTTACCTTGAGATTAACCGTGGTACAGGATCTTGGTCAACTATATACCGTCCGACCCCTGAAGGGGCTCGATCTGCACCATATGCACGATCGGTTGCGAACGCAACGGCTCAACTCTGCACAGAGTCGGGAGTTATACCTTTCATTTGCCAAGTCGGTCTGGTCATATGATGAAATATGTCTGCTCCTGACGGTAGCGCCTGAGTCTCACGCCGGACTCTTCTACCTCGCCCTTGGCCTCTTCCATAAAGACCGAGATGTCCGAATCGAGACATCGGCACTGCTGGAGCGCATCGCCGAGCACGAGGCCGGACAACACTGGTGGAAGGGCCTCAGCCGGTATCAGAAACTCGCTTTTCACCGCATACGGCGAGAAGCCGAGACGGAAATGAAGACGAGATCGGAAAAGGAGGGAATGAGTCCCGAAGTGGGAAAGAGGATAAGCTAACGACGACGGCGACGATAATGATTTAGACTTTTGATTCTCCTTGTCATTTCCTGTTCATGTTCATGCATTACACGATTAGCAAGCCGTATATTCTTGTTTGTCGTTTCGGTCTTGTCTTGTTCTGGCATGATGATATCCCACACAGCTATGTTATATAGTTAAAGTGTTTATATATTTATATATACGTACACATATACACATCTCTAGACGCTGGAAGGCAATTGTTTGCTTCGTTCATTGGATATGATCTTCAAGCCATCTTCTGGGCGCTTTGACAAACTAATTGAAGGTTACAGTTGTCAGTTGCTTGCGATAAAGTACTTGATAAACTAGCCAACTTATTCACAATTGACTCGTGCATTTCAAATGCTACTATAACGCGTGTGCGAGTGAGTCGATAATTGGTTCGCGAGCCAGATTTACCCCTGCCCCGATTCCCATCGCAGCTAACTAAATACAAGAGTCCGTTTTCCTTATTCGTTTATAGCAGGTACTTGGCAGCATGCTCAACGTGATCTTGAGAGAAACTCGAGACGAAAAAGTACGAATGATCATAGTCCTGCAATTAATTATCCGGGTTAGTGACACTGGCTCTCTTCCAATGTCATGTATTCTCTCCATAATTTTACATCGAGACAGAAAGGGGGTAGGAAAGAAAAAAGAAAAGAAATGGACTGACCTCCTGATACCGCACCGTAACACCCGTCACCCCCGCCTCCTTAACCGCCTTCTCGAAATTCTCCGGCAAGAGCTGTCCCTGCTTGTAGAAATTATCGCCGGTGCCGACATCAATCAACGCCTTGAGATCCTTCCCCCTCCACGCCTCGCCCTGAATCAAATGCGTCGCATCATGCGCCTTCCACCCCTCTTTTTCTTCACCCAGGTACCCACTGAATGCCTTTTCTCCCCACGGACACGCGCTCGGGTTACTGATGGGCGCAAACGCGCTCACGGAGCGGTATTTACCCGGATTCTTGAGATATAGAGTTAAAGCGCCGTGCCCGCCCATGCTATGTCCCGTCAAGCTCACGCGGGAACCGTCCAATTTCCCAGCTAACACTTCCGCGCCCCCCGCGAATGTCTCTGGAGAACTCGAGAATAAAAGCGCAGGAAGCTCAGAGGTGACGTAGCTGTACATCTTGTAGTGCGCACTCCACGGCGCCTGCGTAGCGTCTACGTAAAACCCCGCGCCGCTCCCGAAGTCGTACGCGTCGTCTTCGCCGGGGATGTTAGCACCCCGCGGGGAAGTGTCTGGGTAGATTATTGCGATGTTGTGTTTTGATGCCGAGGCTTGGAGGAAGCCTTTTTCGCTGCAGTTGTCGGGCGTGCAGGTTAGGCCTGAGAGGAAGATTAGGACGGGGACGGGGGTGGAGGTGGAGGTGGGCGAGAGGGATGCTGGGGGGAGGTAGATGGAGACGTTCATGGGCGTTTGGGTGCTTGTGGATTGGTGCGTGAGCTTGAGGAGTTTTCCGCCGAAGGAGGCGATGCTTGCTTTTACTTCGAAGGACATCTTGTTGGTGAGAGGAGAGTCGTGCGGGCTAGGTTGGGGTTTGTTGGTGCTGCTTTTGTTATGATGGTGGGTTAGTGTTGAGAATCGTCTACTCGCTCGCTGGGAAGACGGCGGGTTGGACTGGGTTTGAAAGAAGGAGGTTTGGTATGTTGGTTTGGAGAGTGCTGTGGAGGAGGGGAGCTTGAATTGTATAATAGCACGATAACGAGAGGGGTGCATGGAATACGAATGAACCTCCAGAGTCGATGGACCGCTGTGACTTAAAGGCGGCTATTGAGAATGACCCGATAGGTTTATGAATGTATATGTTCTATCTCGCAGTTTACCTAATGATATCTCCAACCGGTTGATCTCCAGCTAGCTAGATATATCCAACTAACTCCTTCTCTCCTCGCTCCATCAATACAGTACGCAGCAGTAGTAATCATTCATCACCAGAACCGTTACCGGCGCCTATCGGGAAGTGGTACCATTCAGCTCTCCCTCCTCTCTTTTACCCTTATCGAGCCCTCCACCTCTCTCCATTAAACATACCAGGTCTGAAATAGCTTCCGACTCGGCAGTTTTGATCTAGACTGGCCTTTGCAAGAGGATAAAGAGCTCCTCAATTCTCCTTTTACCCCTCCAGACTTACCCCACATTGAGCGACGGCCAAGAGGACCCGGTGCGTCATAGCCGGCATTGCTGCAGGGTCTAAACTCCAAGGAATCTCCGAATGCCGAGTTAAAGGTGGAAGAGTGAAGAGAAGACAATTGATATATGAGAACGATATATAAAATGGAGGAGAAGGGGATAGAGGAAGCGCATGCATTCAGGATGATTTAAGGAATTAATCAACTGGTAAGTAACAACATAGTATCTTATAATTCAGAAAAAAATTGCTCGTGCTAAGGTATCTAAGTCTTCAACCCCCGAAACGCCTTTGGTGCTTTAATTAGGTGACGCAAGGAAAGACTGCATCACCACAAGAATGCCGACTAGTATACAGTTCCCCTTCTTTTCAATCGCCAGTGTTCAGTATCGTTGCATTCATTAATATTGAGCAACCCCCTCCCTATTCCCCTGCGCCTCGTCAATTCGAACAAGAGTGCCAGGAATATGTATAAGTCTCCATGGCCTTTGAGGATGGGATGCTAGTTGGATAAATAGATGGATAGTTCCGTCTCGCCGCATAGTGCCTTCATACGATGCATAGGAATCATCGTGAGGATAAAGTTAAAGGAGACATTGTCTAAGCAGTCGTCTCAGTTACGTTCTTATGGCAGTCAAAGGAGACGAGACTCTTGTCCCACGATATCGCGGCCAGGTCGTACTTGTGCGGGTTGTCGAAGTAGAAAGCACCGCCGAACGTGCAACCCGTCGGCGACTTGCAGATGTCTGCGCACTTCCCACTGTTGTCACAAATATATTAGTTCTCATTGCTCTACTTGTAATCGATGAGAACAGAGAGGGCAAGCGGGAAGGTAAAGCAGTGTAAGAGAAGTGAGGGGAATAAGGAGAAGCGAGGAGAAATGCTTACACTCGCGGCCAGCAGTAGAAATCATCACCGTCGGGCGCAAACGTCCGCGTGTTGTGGAAGAAGTCATCCGGCACGTCGTGGCATTCGTCGAGCGCATACGCCTCGTAGAGGCAATTGCCCGTCGCATTGGCGCCTTGGCATAGAAGGACCTGTTTCGAATGAATGTTAGCTATTATTGCTTTTGACAATATTGCCCGCCATCTATGTATGATAGACAAGGCAACAATAATAGTTGATGACTGAAACTTACACCGCCGACTGCCCGCTTGGCTGTTGTTGGCTTGGGTAGGGCTGAGACGCAGGTCGCAGCCGCGACAACTGTGGCGATTATCCCGGACAACTGCATCTTGGCGATAGGTGGTTGGGATGTATTATTTATTATAGGAGATGCAGTTGCAGGATATGGGTTGGGTAGCGAAGGATGCTGTGTTACGATGGGTTTGCTGTAGCTCGAGCGAAGCTGTATATAGTCGCTGTTGTCGCTATTGTTCTTGTCGATACGAGATGTGAACGACAAAGGTTCGATGCGGTTTACGTAGTTCTTTGTCTGGTGATACGTCACAGCTAACTCTTGCGTTTTTGTTGTAAGATAGCTCTAGGATATGAAGACGGAATTGAACTTGCGAATGAGGATTCTTCTGAGTATAGTACTTCGTGGAAGTATAGGGAGGATGGGGAATGTTATAATGGTCGAGTCAATTGATCATAGGGATAGATGAGGATTGCGATGGGGAGTTTGGGTTTATATATATTTATATATATTTGACTTAGATCCGTCCTACACAGATAGCCAGAGATAGTACGCAGTGAGATGTTTACCTGCCTGCCCTAACGTCCTCGTTTGGACGGTAGTCTAGGAAGAACCCAGCTGAGGCAAGCAATCGAGGCGATGATGAAAAAAACGGGCAGGCCCAGCACTATTCCACCACTATTCCAGTAAAGTGGGCCTGCCCGTTTTTTTCATCATCGCCTCGGCAATGACGACGGGTGATGGGAAACAATGCTACTGCACAATGCATGCAAAACGCACATCCTTTCCGCTCGTACCTGTGCATCGTAAGTTTGTACGTGCCGAGACATCCATGCCCACTGGCCGTACATAGCGTATTAGTCGGGGCTATTGAACATATTAGGAATATCGGTCATAGAATATGCCGACGACATGGTATCTTAGGTGCCACGCTACAGTGTACACTACTATCTGATCGTCGGGTGTAGAGCGGTGCAAATGGCATGGCAACCCGGAATTGGATGATGTCAAAGGAAGATCGTCGCCAGGACAGCAGATCCGAGCTGGCCTGGCTGTGTCTGGGGTCATCCTGGATGTATGTACTACCCGAGCATTGCCTACATATGCCGCCTAAAGTACTTACAGTAAGGGGCACTCTAGTTGTTCAGAGGGATATGGAAGGAAGGATCGAAGCATCTCTGCTAGTTAACTAGTGTAGTATTGCAGAGCTGATTGTTATGCTGTCAGTCTGAGTTTCAAGTAGAAGATAAATGTTAGCACACACCCTGAATTACGATCTCCTCCGCCGGTTAGATAGCCGCAGTTAGCGGTAGTGGGTAAATCACCTACATACGTGAGTACGTAAACAGCTAAATAAATAATGAAGGGACCAGCGATTCCACCATACGGGTATTTCGAATCGGTACACAAGTCTCAATAAAGCATCAATAAATCATCAATAAAGAAAACTCGACGAAAAAGGTATTGAACACGGCATCCAACGGCATGCAGTCAGGGTATTGAGCTAAGCTGCTAATGCCATGCATGCCATGTAACACCTCGTATTAACGCTTAGGAATGAACAAATAAGGGTCTCCCTCGACCCCGCTACGGCTTCTGATTGGTTGTGTTCCCTGTCGCTGCCCTACGTCATACCCTCCGTACCCTTGCGATCCTGCTGCTACCCTGAACACCCTGTATACAGCGTAGCATAATGTAAATGTTCTTCGCGGCGGAAGGATCTTCTCATGAGAAGCGAATTGTTTACCTATTTAGTTTCTCTCTGTGACGATTCGAATAGATATCTACGTAGGTAGTATCCTCTAGGAGAAGCTCTACTCTTTAGATGAGACGTACATAGGATGCGGCGGGGCTTTCTTTTCTCGTGACATTTCATCTATCTATCTACCGAGGTGCTGTAACAGAAAAGGCGAACTCTCACTGCCACCCCTACCACCCTATCGAGTTCGCGTTTTTTGTTACATCACCTTGTCTACCTGCCTACTCAGTATTGAAGATGGGTGTTTGTATGATTGTGTGACGACATACCTAATCATATCTGAGCCTAGAGCTAATACGAGCTGATCGCGTGATGAATGAGAGAAAACAAAGATTTGGTCTCGGCTCCATACTACTACTGGCCTCGGTGTACATTCTAAACACGTGGAACTGGAGTGGTTTTGTCTAGGGTTTTTGTATTACGTATGTTGCTGCGATTAGGTAGTCGGTCGTCCGAGGGATGTAGTTGGACAGACAATAAACGGATGGGACCGCGAACATGATATGCATATTGTGTAACGTCGAATGCGATGTTGCCTTCGCCGCTCAGAGTGGTCACAACAACAAATTAACGACCCATCAACCAGCAGCGCTATCTAAACTCCGCGACCAATCCTCTTCGCGTTTGACTGTATCGTTGCTTCCTCCTATTTGGCTGGCTTAATCCGATGATTCTTTTAGGATTGCCAGAGTTGATAGGCACCTGTATACCGCTGCCACTAGCTAATAACTTTCAGGTAGTTCACATTTTGCCCTAATAGCAAGTAGTTCTTTCGATATATCATTCGCGGATACAAGCTACACCATTTTGTACATGGCCTGAACGGCTCGTTATGTGAGATTCCAAGTTTCAATGGCAACGACATTGGGAATAAGCTCATATCTCTGTCAACGTCTGATAGAGCCATAAGTGCTCGTAGCAAGAGGCACTGTAGTCGAGCTCGAAAGGCATCGCAAATTCTACGAATGGCCGCATGAATGAATTGTGCAAGTGGCCACACAGGCGATATACTCCTTCAGTGATTCGTACATATTCACAGCGCTAGGTTTCCAGAAACAACAGAGGCTGCATACGCTTACCACAAATTTATTAGTATTGGGAGCTAAGTGTTAAGCTTAGTTCTTGCCGTAGAAACAAACCCCAACGCCTCGCTTACACACTTTTGCTTGCCTCCCTGGTTACCTTGTCGGGGCACAGATTCCCTTCCACGGAGAAATCGGAGAAGAGCTGGATAATTATCCTCAATGGGCAGCCCTTTACTCAGCCTCGACGACGATAACGACGCTTTGAGAAAATAAAGACAGTTCGTCACTATTGAAGCAGCTCTTCACAAGTCCAGTCTTCGTAGCTAGAGAATAGTTAGCACGGTAACGGTAAACGAGGACCTGGAAGGGTGTACGCACTAGCCGTCAGGCATATATCGGCGAACGATCAGAGGAATCTTCTTCTCGTTCATTTCTTTGATAGCAATCTGCAAGGGGTCGGACTCGCCTTCCAAGTCAACGAGAACAGGCGCATTCATGCTGTTTGTCCCCATAGTCAGCGATGCATTCTCCATTTATTCAGCTAAGCTGTGGTCCCTCTTGCCTGATCTGTAGAGCGCGGGTGCCGAGAATGCGCGCCCTCTCGTACTTGGTCATGTAGGGCGTGGTTGTTCGCTCCTCGGTAGGGATTCTCTTGTCTTTGATGGACTTGTTGGCGGAGGGGCCTTTCTGTGCATTGTTGGCGGAAGCAGAGGGGTCGCCCGTGATGACTACATTCTCCTCCTCCTCGTTACCGCGTCGGTTGAAGTCATCGTCCCCGTCGTCTGGAACTTCAGGATCTAATTCGTCTTCGAAAACTTCTTCTTCCTCTTCGTAAATGGGCTCGTCGCTATTACAGGAGCCTGTTAGCAAGACCACGACGACGGATGCCACGGAGCGCGGAGCGCAAGCCAAAACTCACACGCCGGCGTCGCCACCCCCAAGATCGTTGTCATCCCCGTAATCAGACATCGTATCGTGGATCAAGTAGCAATGAGGGAGTGCAAGTCGCGGTCAGTTATCGGTTCTCTGTGTGATGGATAAAGGACGCGGTTGCGACAGTAGCAAGCTGGTAGTTGAGCGAATGGCACTGGCGCAAAACGGTTGACTTTGAACGAATGCGATAGAAATTTCAAGCCCAAAAAGAGGCTGAAAGAAATTCGGTTCGAGGCCAAGACTCTTGGCTTAGGTACAGTGCCTAGCGTGAGTTGAAGTCATGTGATTGGTCAGTAGCCCCTGCAACTTCCGGTTGTGGCTGGGTGGAGTCAGTCAGTGCATATGCATCTAAATGAGCACTTCACCTCGCTTAGGTACTTAGATATCTGCACGCACAGAACTAGCCTGCTCCACTAAATTTTTCAAAGCTGTGTGGAATTGTCGAGTGTTAAAGAGCTTCAATGTTCACATACAACAGCAGCATTGCACATTCCTCACCTAAACAATTGGGTGTGTATAGTCGGAAATGGGCTCCTAGATCTATCCAAGATGAAGAGAGCGCAAGTTCTGGACCTAAAGGAAGGGGATCTCCCTCTGCCGAAAAGGGCCCGAACCGATGCTCAGGACGCTGTCGATGGTAAGCTATTCGCTCGCCTCCCCTCATGACTACACGTCTATCCCACTTTAGACTAACATCAGTTCTTTCTTAGAGAGCCTCGGTTTTGACTTCGACTTCGAACCCGATGATAACCTCTCTGACAACGAATCTCACTATACCGAAGCCACATCTGCACGCCCTGTGGACACGCCTCTCACACCGCTCAGTCCTGCGCGAAAGTGGCCTTCGGACCTCAAGACGATCAAATGTACATATCCCGGTTGCGCCAAGACATTCAACCGCCCAGCCCGTCTCGCTGCCCATCTGAGGTCTCACAACAATGAGCGCCCGTTCGTGTGTCCATACCCCGATTGTGACAAGGACTACATCGAAGAGAAGCACCTCAAGCAACACATCAAAGGCTCTCACACGGCCGAGAGAGACCATGTCTGCAACCACGAGGGCTGTGGGAAGAAGTTCATGACGGCTACCCGTCTCCGGAGACACCAATTGGTCCACGATGGTCAGGAGCGGTTCAGATGCCGAGACTTCCCTCCCTGCAATCAGAGCTTCCGCAAGCACCAGACCCTCCAGCGCCACATCAGAACCGAACATCAACACCAACCTGCGTTCCAGTGCAGCCACTTAACAGGCGAGTTGGGCTCCCTTTGCAGACAAGGCTTCGACACGGCTGGTGCTCTGAGGAGACACCAAGAACGGGACCATGGCGAGAACCGTTTCTGGTGTGACGAATGTGCTACGCAGACCGACGATGCCGGCAATTCCAGGAGAGTGGGCTTCCCCACACTCACCCTTCTACAAACGCATATGAAGAATTCCCACGTCAATTGCATGTTCTGCGGGCAGGCATGTAATGGGCGGGAAGATCTAGAAAGGCATATCGAATCTGATCATGCGAACCGCAAGGCTGCCGAAGAGCGCAAGGAAGAGCGCAAATCTGTTGCCTGCACGTGGCCAGGATGCACTAAAACCTTCACAAGAACATCAAACTTGAACGTGCACATTCGCAGCACGCATGAGGGTGTGCGTTTTGTGTGTGGCGAATTCGACCTGAGCAAAACAGAAGACTTAGCGACGTGGCCGAATTCCCAAGGTTGCGGACAAGCGTTCGGTCTCAAAGTCGTGCTAGAGAATCATGTGCGCTACGTACACCTAATGCATGAGCGCCCAAAACCAACCCAATCAGGGGCTCCGCCATCTTTACAACAACACCAAGCCGACCCTACTATACTTGAACAGCTGGCGGGCGTTGGCGAGAAATCACGAAGAACACTGCCATGTACATTTTCAGGCTGTCATCTGAAGTTCACCTATAGTGGTGAGCTAGAAGCTCACATCCAACAGGAACACCAGATAGAGCAAGCTCTCCTAGATAGCGTTAAGGAATCCGGCATCACTTCAGAGCCATTGGCCGGTTTCCAATGCATTGTACAGGGTATAACGGAATGGGACGCGGACTACGGCGCACAGGATTTCTGGGTCGGTGCCGATATGGCTATGCAGGACTTCAACGTGGACGGTACGGGTTTTGATGAGGAATGGCTTCGAGACGAGGCCGAGATGAGGAGACTTATTGGACCTGATGAGCTCAATGGCTTTATCGACCCGTCGTTGGGGTAATTGCCCTTACGAGCTGTATGACTATGCTGAAAAGTTCATGATACCCTTTGTTTTGGAACGGAAAACTATGAGATCATAGCAGCTAGACCGACGAAATGAGTGTACGCGATACCGGCCTCATCGACTATGTAAATACTTATGTTTACAGTAGGTAGATAGCTACTTATCCAGCTTGTGGTTCGCATTCTAGATGCGGCAGTTTATACCTAGTTGTGTCTGATCTATTTAAAGGTTTGAAGTAGCACTTGAAATGGATTGGCCCAAGCCATTTTGGCTCGGTGAAAGCTTTTGCAGCGGACGTGAGCCTCAAGACTGAGAAAACCGCCTGACCTAGGATCAATTTGTCTTGGTTACCTTCAGCCGCATTGGGGGCCGTCTAGATTTGGTAACGCCTCCGGCGAATGTGGTGGAGACATCGCGGTATATCCCCTCACTTGGGCTATAATAAGCATCTACCCTCTTCCACCACTCAACAACTCGGTTGTTGGGACCTATCAGGTGTAATCAATGCTAGTCCCAGCCTTACCTTTGTAACGTTCCCTACCTAATGGTACGAAGGATCTGGTCATACATACCGAGTAGCATCGGGTTACATACTACCCCAGAAACTATGCCCTAACCGTTTCATATCGTTCTTATAGTCACGGCCACATCGCCAATTTGAAGACTTAGATCGAATCAGATGAATCTTTGACCTGATAAATCAACCAAACACTTTCGCGAGAGTATAGCGATAACTTACCCCCTTCAGATGTTTATCAGGACTTCGCCTGAGAATAGGGGCATCCATCCTATTAATAACTTACAAACACACCACAACAAGGTCATCTCTACCCGGCGTGGGGGCCAAAAAACCAACCCCTAGAGCTCATGCAGGTCTTCTGCTGACGAATCCTCCGTAATTTGGGATGGAATTTATCATAATCAGTGTATAATGCAGCAGATGAAGACGAGCTAGTTTCTTTTTCCAAACATCCTGGAGGTCCCAAAACAGTTGTCTGTGCGATGACAGTGTCAGTTATAAGCAGCCGCATCTGACACTAACCCCCTAAAATGTAGTTTTTCTCTCTCTCTCTCTTTGTTTTTCCTTCTAATATCTAGTTCCTGCTGTTTTCTCTCTCTTTTTCCTTTATCGCGTGTTCTTTTGGTGTGTATATTTGACCGGTCTTCATTCTTTTCAAGCCTACCATGCAGACGCCTTTAATTCCGGACCATCCCAAACGAAAAGAGACATGGGCTACCGACACGACATATCACTCCCTCTACACGGAGGACGATGATAAGAAAACACTCATGAATGCGACAGTCGTTGAAGATTTGGGTAGCGCAAGTGAACAGCCTAAAGTAGCGTTGAGCAAACGGCTCAGCTGGTTACATCCACTCGTTCATCTCTTACCTGTGCTCGTAACGCTTAGTATCGTCCAGCTCAGTGTTCGGGGAGTATATTGGGACGATGACTCTCGTTATGATACAAGATGGCAGACCGTGCTGCAGTTTCCGGCAAAGTTACACGAGATTCTGATTGTGGGATCGCTCTCTGCTATGGTGTTACAGTGAGTTACACCACTGTGCCCTGATACGCTTATGCTATAACGAGACTATTATTTATTTCTGCACCAACCCATGTCTACGATGTGGTGTCTGACATGTTGTACTACAGTATTTTTCGCCGCATGCTGGTGAGCCCAAATGGCATACCTCTAGGTCTTATGGTGGGCGCATTCCAGATGGGCTCGGCCGAATACTTGATCAGCAAAAGCTATGTCAAACCGCTTTGGCATAGTTTAACGAACTCACGCCAACAAATAAAGACTTTTTTCGTCGCCTTAGCGCTAGGAACAGCTATTCTATACAGCTTTCTCGTCGGTCCTGCTTCTGCTGGAGCCCTTATTCCCGACCTTGCTTGGTGGGACATGCACCACCCCTTCAATAACAGTCTCAAACTCCCAAGCTACATCAGTCGCGACGCCTCCGAGCTATATCCTATGGCCTTACAAGGATCCGACATCATTGATGGTTGCTTGGGGGACTATCGAGAATACGTAGGCTGCCCGGCGGAAGGGTTCGGTGTCCTCAATTCCTGGGCCTGGGAACGGGTACAGGAGGGATACTGGTACAATATTTCAGAAAGCCAACACTATAATCCTACCATGCTGAGCTCCTTCTCGGGACAGGCGCAGAGGGAGATCGTGGTTGAACTGGTAGCTTCGGAGAACTCCACGGAGAAGTCCACAGCTTCGGCCATAAGTGCGACGCTGCACTCGACTGTGCTGGCGTTGACTGATGCGTTCTGGCACTACGTTAACAGCAATATCGTGGGCAAGATTAACAAGGCCGACCGCGTGAAATTTACTATGTCTGGGAATAATCAGGCGATGATTCCCCTGGTGCAAGTGCAGTGTCAAGCCTACGACTTCGGAACTTCGAGGATTGGAGATTCGCCCCTCATGTTCGACACTGCCGCGATGATAGATGACTTCTCTGAGTCCGGGTTTAACGCATATTCATCGAAGCACTGGATTGTTCCAGACGACGCGTGGAACTATACCCGCCCTCAGCCTTGGAATAACACCAATATCACGTGGATTGACACTTCTAGGGTTAAAGGAGCTGAAGGCTGGGTACTACCTTCGTCACTAGCCGCAGTCGTGACTGTGCCGGTACTTTACACGTACAACCTCGCAAACGGGTCGAACATCGACCAGCAGGGAAGCATCACATCTCCTTGCATAATCGACGCGCGATGGGCCACGACGGACGTGACCTTCGATACCTCGGAGAACGTTGTGCGAACAAGCCTCACGGACTGGCTTAACTCCGCAAACCTCCTCACCGGGAAGGTTGACCTAAAAGCGAAGCTATCAAAGTGGAAGATCAGCGACCCCATCTCGATCTCACCCGACTGGGCCGACAAGCTCAACTCCCCCGAGGCAGGGACGGCCGCCACCAGCGACACGCAAAGCTCGTTCTTCGTCGAGCAGATCCTGCAGGAATTCGTCAGCGCGGAGACGACGGACGACGGCACCGAGATCCAGGGCTTCTTCCCGAGCGCGGCCAACGGGCAGTGGCCGCTGAAGGACGCGGCCAACGACATCGCCGTGGTGCTCAGCACCATCATGGCGGACTGGATCGCGCGGTCGACGTTCGCCGGCACGAACCTGACGACGGTCATCTCGGCCGAGAATAATAATAAAAAGGGCGGCGGCGGCAACGTGTCTACCGTCGACCTGCTCTCGCAGCGGACGGCGCAGACCTTCGGCACGAGCCCCATGGCGGCGTTCGACGACCAGACGCGCGTGGTATTTACCGTGCAGAGGTACGGCTGGGGCTATGGGCTACGGACGGAGACGATTTGGTTCTCGGTTATCATACTGCTCATCCACGTCGTGCTCGTCGTCGTCTACACGGGGTATTCCTTCGCTTTCTGGGTCCGCGAGAAAGGGTGGAATAGTAATGCCTGGGGAACCATCGGCGAACTGCTCGCGCTGGCGGTGCTCTCGCCGCCCGCTGAGGAGCTGAAGAATACGGGGGCGGGCATCCGGGATTCGAAGACGTGGATGACGACGCTTAGGGTCCGCGAGGCGAAGGCTGATGCTGCGCAGCTTGAGCTTGTGGTTGGGACGAGGGGCGGTACGGTTATTCCGCGGGAGAACCGCGTGAGGATAGATAGAGCGTATTCTTGATGCATTTGTATATAATAGCATGGTGTCATTTGGGTACATAGGGAGGGTTAATGTGTCGTTATCTATACAGGTAAAAGGGTGGCAGGAATTATTTCTAGGTAAAATGCTACCAAGGCGTAGGGCAAAAAAAGGGTCGGAAGGTAATTTGCATCGCAATCGCATCTCGTTACAAAAATATTATTTTATATGTCTATCGCTTAACATAGGACCACTGTTTCCCATCTCGGACTACAATCTTTCCACTTGCACATAGTCACCCTCCCTATCCCAATCCTTCGAGCGACGAAGGGTTTACAGGGCAATCTCTCTACCATCATGACGTTCAGCTCCCATATATCGGAGAACCTCTCTTCCCACGCTAACATCTTTCGTGCGAAGTACTCTTGCAGGCGACCTGAGATTACCGCAAATTCAAAAGGCTTTTGGGCACTTTCACTGCTATAATTGGTCTCTAACCATCTACGGTCCATCATTCTCACGCTCCCAACCCTTTCGCTGTGAGTGTTGACAAGAATGGCATCGCAGATGTTGGACTCCTCTTTGCCGTTAGGAAGTTGTGGGGATTGGGCGATTTTGAGAGATGCGACCGTGGTATTAAAGACTAGAGACCCCGGGAACATTGATGCCAATATACGTGCATCTGGGTCTAGGGCCTGTCGTTCGTAGGTTGCCCATGGGTTTTGGGGACACTCTCTCCAGTCCTCATTGGTCCTCCATTCCCCCGGAATTCCTTTCCCAAGTAGAGGGGGGAGCTCCTCTCGCTGCGCCAGCTCTTCAATAGAAATTTCATGCTGAATCCATCTTTCCTCAACGTCAAGTTTCTGCAAGTCGCCATCCGGCTGTTGGTAGTAGAAGTAAACGATACTTGCGATATGAAGAAAATCTCGGCCGAGGGTTCCGCCTTCGCAGTCGTAGGTGGCGGCTGATGACGAGCTTACCCAGCTCCAACTTGGGACATGGTGGAGTGCTCCTCGTGCGCTGAATGGGCCAGGGGAGTCCCAGCAAAGGCAGATTGCGATGTATTTCTCCGGTATGCCGAAGAGCATCCTACAGTTAAAGGATTCGCGGAGAGCGTTGCCCACCCCGGCGAAAGCGTTGAATGAATCACTTGCAACGGAAAGCTGTCGCGAGCTATAGTCTTTGACCCAGTCGCAGTAGTCTGAGAGCTTTACACCGTCTTGGAAAGTGAACTGACGGCCGTTGCCGTCATAATTACCCCTTTTGAAGACACCATTGCCTTCAGCTATACCATCGTCTAGAATTGATTGGGCCTGGTAGGTAGGTTCGTCCGTCGAATCTTTAGAAGAGTCAATATGGTCTTTGACGGGATTGATACGGTTCTTCTGATGATCGTATTCTTCTGGGGACGACGATGCAGAATGAATCGCCCAGGTCAGTATCTCCGTAGCTTCTTCTTGGCAACACTTGTAGATGACTTGGTTATGGGTAATGTATAGGCAGCGGCTGGAGAGTAGTCTCTCTTGAAATGTCCACCCTCTTTGGTTCCATAGTGTCGTATCAATAGCCTTGTCTGTGGTACTCCCGCATATCAGACCCATGGACTCAACTTCAGGCTCGTAAGGGGCTGGCCAAGTTGAAGATGTTGAGTTCCGTGGTCGACCAGCGCATCCTGGTAAACCCACGTCATCGCGTGTATTAAGCGCTCCGATTATCATGAAACTTGCAGAGCGATAGATCGTATCCATGGCATTGATTTGGCCCGGCTTTGTCACTTGGTCGTCTTGGATGATGCAGAGACGATCAATCCACAAATAGCGCTCACCGAGGTCACGACACAGGGTAATAGCATCAGATATGATATTTGGGAGTTGCACTTGGCGGAGGCTCAGGGGCACAGCAAGGAGATCGGCGTTGCTTTTCTCCAACTGCACATTATTGTCCGGACCGACTGCCCACATGTAGCTGAGAGCGACGTAGCGAAAGGGGCCCTCTGGCTCTGTGATCCTCTCTTCGAGAGTATCGATAACTCGAAATCCAGTAGGAAGATTCCCTAGTAGCGGGTTAGGGATTTTGATTATTGATATGATACCAGTCAACATACCTTTTTCTGTCAATTTGCCACCACACTTTGCTCCGTGATGTTCCTCACATCGTCCAAGCCATTCGCTAAGAAGTTTCGTGTCGAAATACGGAACCTCCCATTCCTGAATCCAGGTCAAGATTTTCGCATCGTCATTCGTATAAGCCAGCTTGAATTGCGGGGTAATGACAAACAATTCAGGCGATGCATAATATTCATCACTCAGGGTAGTTTGGCTAGGCGAGCTGCTCGTTGATAATTGCGCAGCCAATCCACTCTTTCTCTTTGGTCCCAGTAAATCTCTCACTGTTAACCTCAAAAACGTCTTAACTACAATGTAATTAGGATCTGATCGATCACTAAGGCGTGGGAGACGGCCCGTAGCAGAGTGGAATCCAGGAGCCCCTGTGTCTAAATAGAATGGACCGTCTATCCCAATGCCGATCGAGGCTGCTGGGCGTGACTGTACGTTTGGAAGATATTGGGCACGAGCATGGTAAGCGGCGAGGATACAGGTGCAAATGCCACATTGAGCTCTCTGCGCTAATTGCTCGACGGTCGCAACCTGGCGGGTTGTGAACTCATTCTTTCTGTCTTCCTCTTGTAGATCGTCTATATGATGTATGCCAATATGTTCCCAGCCGCGGCATTCTTGGCATAGAGGCACACGATTGAATCTCTCTGATGAGTTATTCGCATTCTGCGCTTTAAATTTCAACATGTCTTTGAACCTACGCCTGGGCATGGTGAAGAGGGTGAGGAAGTCGAATTACAGCTTGGGAAAACGTGTATAGAATGCTGGGAATGGAAACAAGCGTAGAAAACACGACAAGACTCTCATGGTTGTCTGCACTCCAGTCGTCAATGAGGCTTGGAGGGGCGGAGCATTGCGAAGCCAAGTCTCATGCAGTCAAGTCAGTCACCTAATTGGCTGATTTTCGAGATGCGGACTAAATAGGTTAGTCTACAATCAAGCCATATCTGCCTGCAGAGAAGAGACAGAGAGGATAGAAAGCAACATAGATGCGCGAGTGTGCCTCGCCATCATGGAGTTCTAAGTGAGGTAATGTGACTGTGTTCGTATTGATCTGCCGATGTTTTTTCTCCTGTTCAAGTGACTAGACTTAGCGGCGCTAACCAGACAGATTATATATGTCGCCAGATGTTTTACGACATGAAAAAGCTTATGGATGATTGTTAATTTAGTAGCAATATCAACTGTAACCAGAGCCCTCCTTATTATACAACAGCGGTGCAGAGAACTTGGGGCAACGGACGTATTTACTTCCACTATCATGCTCTTGACTAGTCGTGGTTTTCATAGTCTCATAATCTGGCCCGACCACATAGAGACATAATTAGATACTAATCTGCACTTGGAGCATGGACTGGATTGAGTAGAGTACCCAGGTCAAGGGCGGGTAGACTCCTTGTATAGGATTGTCTGAAAAGGCCAGCCCTTAATTACTAGTCGTTCAGAGGTATGGCGGATTATAGATCTACTTCGTCCGAGTAGTCAAGATAGAATACGTATTATCATGCCTTACTCAAGAGATATCCATCATTTTGGAGTTTCTGAAAGACTTGAGATGGGTCGTATTGAGAGGCGATGTCTCTCAGACGCTGCAGGTTCTTCGAGCCATAACTCGCAAGAACATTCTGGTTGGGTCCAGCATCGTTCATTATCTTTGATTCTAGGTAAAGGCCTTGCTTCTGCGCCAGTGTCTCTACCTTAGCGGTCATATTTTGTATAGTGGCTAGAGCAGTCGCATCGTCCGCGCTATCCGCCCACTGAATGAAGCATTCCATGTCTAAAACACGAATTAGCAAGTTTCACCGGCTCGGGATTAGTACACTCACGATTTTGCAAGACTTCTGTTAGTCCAATGGGGTTTCCTCCCGTAGAGGAGGCGTGTCGTACAGCTGCAGGTGTAAATGGCTGTACTACCATGCCTGTTGTAGCCCCAATGTTTTGAGCCTCGGAATCAAACTCGACGTATTCGGCGTAGATCTCCTTCAATAATTCCTCGCTGAACTTATGAACAACCGATGTTACTAGCCTCCTAAACTCACTGATTAGAACCCAATCTCTTAATTCTCGCAGGATTTCAAGCATACCTCAAATGTCTCTCAGGAGTAATATTAGACATCGCGTTGTTCAAGTCCAGCATGTTCCCAATTGTGGAGTTGATTACCTGACTCGTCGATGGTATGTCGTAGAACATTTTGAATATGTCGGGACGTACAATGGGCTTCGCGTATATAAACGCGACGAAAGCCTGAGCAGGGTTGAGATTGAAGGAGATTTCCGCGTTCGGATCCTTTTCGGCTGCATTGGCGTATTCGAATATTGCTTCCAAAAGTACCGGGATTTGTTCGGGTGCATAATTATACCCCTCGAACCAGTAAGGGCTATTTTCTGTAACTTTGACATCGTATCTCGTAACGACTCCTATGTAAATATTCAGCTTTTGTTTTCAAGGACTGAACATTAGACCAGGAAGTTAAGAGTCTCTATCGTACCGAAGTTTGCACTACCACCCTTTAAAGCCCACCATAAATCGGAATTGCTGTCGGCATTTGCATTTATGATAGACGAGTTTGCGAGAACGACCTGTGGAGACTTAGTAAGAATATTAACTGAAGCCAGGGTATGATAGTCGCTTACTTCGAAATTAGCTACGTTATCTGCACCGAGGCCAAACATACTATTGAAGTATGTTAAACCGCCGCCCAGGAAATATCCACCAATGCCGACTTGGTTATTGCGACCACCATGCACGGCTCTGTTGGAGGAGTTAAGGGCCATTGCAGCCTCACCGAAGCGATTTCCGGGGCCAAGAGAAGCGACAGAGCCGTCTTTACTTAAGGTGACCTCCGTCATGCTCGACATATTGATTAAGATTCCTTCCTTGCCCACCCCCGCAAACCCGGGATTGGGGTTATGGCCGCCGCTTCGAATTGCAAATTTGGTATCAAAAAATGTGATAATAGCTAGGGCTTTGGACACATCTTGTGCCGATTCTGGCTGGATGATGCACTGAGCGTCGAGCCAGCAGGTATTAGACCTAGAAAGGAGACAGTGATTAATCAGCAACTCTATCGTTCGAGATTCGAGAAAGAATGGGGCTTCACCAGTTGACGTCTATAACGTCTTGATAGTTCGGTGCAGATTGACCGATGAATTTTGACCCAAAGACCGCATTGGCGACGAGACAAGCAGTAGAGCTCTTATCTAATGGATCAAGACTGGAAACATTGTGCAGGTTGGCATTACCGAGACTCTTGAAAAGCTGTGACTGCTCTGCCGATGTCAACCCAAGTCTTTCCAGGAACCTGGAAGTGTCGACATCGCCACTGTACGCGGAAGCCTTTGAGCGAGCCGACCAAGCGAGAAGAGATACCAATGCAGTGATGACTTTGGTATACATGATGTGTGATTCCTATGATAGTCAAGAACGGATTGTAACTGGGAAGAGTCCCGGAACGACTGTATTTATCGTCCCTCATTGGTGGCCTTGATATCTTCAAGCTCGTGTTGTCAAGCAAGCATTTCTAAACACTACTTGTTGTAGAGGCAAGAACCTAAGCCTATTATAGCAACTACTTCATGCGGTTCTCAATCGGCCCTTCTATAGGTGAGTTCATATATTAGAAGGAGTGTATCCTGGTAGCAGTCAGCAAGAAGTGTAATGGGTGCATTATCAGAATCTGCGAAGCAGTAACGGGAACATATTAATGGAACCAGCAGCGTGTCACCCCCTGAACAAGAGCAGCAAGCCACTACGATCAGTAGTAGCATTACTCTCTTATTGCTGGTGACTATAGCGTAATTGAGCTTCACTTGAGTAGAGGTTGCATGATTGGTTTGAGGCTAACGTGGATGCCTTGAAGGATTCGGGCCGTTTGAGTTCAACCCCGGTTCTCCGGAGAGAACCACGTGTGTAGATGCGGGGAAGATTAGCGGTGTATAGAAGCAATGTTAGCAGCGCCCCAATCTACTACTTTCATTCTTAACACTGTTATTGCTTGAATAGTTCTTCAGTGGCGACTTTCTCTACTTGTAGAAGACAAAGAAACGAAAAGCAAGTGACGTTTTCAAATTCATAGCGGAGTGCCATGCCCGGATAGCCTGCTCACATGGATTTTATCCCAGTTGTTTATGAAAATGGTGAGTTTGCCCTGGTTCTGACTTCAGCATTTGTTGGAGTGAGCTTTCACAATAGCTAGCTGACCTTACATAGGTAGCTCGAGTGTGCTAAGACACGCGCAACGATGTTTCAACGTTGAATTTGGTCTATGACTAATGTAGGATCAACTTGTATAATTACTCTAGTTATGATGATACAAAGAGTAGATAGCAACTATATTCTTCGCTAGTGTAGTTATGAGTGTCTCACAACATAATTGAAGAATCTGGGTTTGTATTATCAGAGTTCTAAGTGGAAGGCCTGGATTGTCTTTCTGATACCTAATGGGCTCTCTTCATTGGAACAGTCAACTCTCGAGTCAACTGAGAAAACATCACTCGCGCTAGTTGACCAGCGGTTTATCTAGTCAAGAGGCCTCCAGAAGTTATATTGAAGTGGTGTGAGCAGGAGAAACGAGATTGTCCAAAGGCAAGTCAGCCACCCAGTGGCCAATAACTCAATATCAGAGGTATAATGAAGCGTATGCTTACAGAACCAAAAAAGGTTAGCCAGCCCAGTTACGTGTTGAATAATTATTACTTGGATTGGGTTCTGATGGCATCGATAACTAATTCCAGCCCAGAACAATCTGAATTTTCATGATCACAGTCAGTTTAAGATTCAAGCCTATAAAGAAATGGAACAGCATACAGATCTTCTGTTTTCTTTCACGCGCATTTGAGCCATGAGTTCGGTTTGAGATTCTAGAACAGTCGCAAATCTTCAAGTTTCTTCTTTGGCTCAGCTAAGGGGGTCTCAGGCCACGACTTCGCAGTCGCTCGAGCAGCATCGATAACTTGGTTCACATCTTAATCTGTGCTGAGGGAAACCCGGGATTGGCTTGCAAGATGGAGGAACTAGCATTGTGATAAGTCTCCCAGGAGCTAGAGCCAGTGGGCTTTTCGTTCGCCACATTCCATAATACGGTGAACTGAAGCGATACCTCACTTGTACTAGGTGTAGACATCTCACATAATGGCTCTAAGATTGGCACAGAGTATCAATAGTTCATGTTTCACAAAGGGAGAAAAAAATGCCTGCTACATTTGCGTGCTATGAGCCGATAAAGCAGTAGGCAGCATGCTCCCCCTTATATGCCCGGTCTGCTTGTATGTTCAGGTGTAGCTGCAGAAATGCAAAAGCCCTGCAGAGCACCAACACTGTTACCAAATATAACTTGGAACAGGTATGCCGATGCAACCTTGTAACTGGGGCTATTTCGTGCGACCAACTGCATGTGCATTGGGAAATGTTAGTCCCCTGCAGCATTAGACATTGATCGAGACTGTTGTGTTGTCATTTCTCTTCTTGCCCCGGGCCGTCGCAGTCCACCATTTGTCCTCACTCCTCACCCAGCAGCCATGGGTACTCTTTTGCTTACCGGAGCCAATGGCTCTGTTGGCATTCCCGCCACGGAGCATCTGTTGAAAACTTCACCTGGGCTGACACTCATCCTTACTGTTCGAACAACAACCGACAAGAGCACCGCTAGGCTTCAAGAGGTGATATCCAAATACCCAAATGCCAAATTCTTCATTCGCCAACTTGACCTCGCCGATCTGTCGGCAGTGCATAATTTCGCCGACGAGATTTCCTCCAGCATCGCATCCGGAGAGCTCCCGCACCTGCAGGCCATTATTTGCAACGCGATGCACTGGAATCTCATTTCGGATCCAGAGATAACTATTGACGGTTACGACAAGACATTCCAGGTTGGCCATATTGCCCATGTTGCTCTTACTCTACGACTGCTCGGTTCCTTCAATGCAAGCACCGGCGGCCGAATTGTCCTAATATCAAGCCAGAATCATTACCCGGGGAAGAGTCCCATGGAGAAGATTCCACCTGTAATCCCGTCGGATATGGACACACTAGTGCATACAACTCCCCGTGATGGTACAGAAGTCGACCATAATGCGCGTGGGTTCGAAGTATACAGCAACATGAAGCTCGCAGCAGTGACTTGGATGCATGCGCTCAACCAATACCTAGAGAAGGTCATTTTGCCTATCCTTTCCTTTCCTTGATCTCGCTCTGATTTGGCACTCAATAGGATCCGGTGTTCTATAAGATTACTGCTGTTGCAACCGACCCCGGTGTCCTTTGCGATTCTCGAGCTTTCACGACAAACACGCCAAGTTCGATTGCCAATATGCAGAAATACTTACTTCGGCCGTTTCAACCGGTGTACAGACTTTTCGGAAATAAGGTCTTTCGCAGCTCAGCCCAGGCCGCCGTTGACATCGTAGAGCTAGCCCTGAACAACGCCCAACCCGACGCGAGGGGATATTTCACACTTCTCAACAAGGATCAAAGTGCCCCGCAAAGCTTGGATCCTGAAACGCAGAGACGTGTCTGGGTACAGAGCGCTATATGGGCCAAGATTACGAAGGAAAACACAGCTCTCAAGATGGCATTTGAGTGATTTAGTGTCAGGTAAATAGGTGACACCCTAGTGTGTGCCTATAAGGCTGGGTTTATATATACGGGCTATCCCCCCCAACTATTAGTTAAAAGGGCTAGAGGCTATTTAACCAATATACTTTTATAGCTATTGACCCTTTTTTACCTACCTGTTATATAATTATAAGGCTATTTTATTTACTTTAAAATAAATATAATTAATATAATAGCTTTTTATATTGTTTTAAACTGTTTAAATAGCTTTACTAGTTATATAGCCGTTAAGTTTATAGCGCTAGCGTGTTATAAACTTTATATATATTTATAAAATATATATAATATACGCGGGGGTTTTTAATTTATAAGTAATAATAAAATTAATAGTTGTTAATTTATAAAAAAAGTTTTCGGGTATTTTTATTATTATATTAAGTGCGTGTTAAATATAATAGCTACTCTCGTGTATTTAAAAAACTAAATATAAAATTAAATTAATAGCTAAAAAACGAAACTAAAAAAGTGACTAAATATAAAAAATCGTAACTATTATATAAATATAAAAAATAAATTGTTTTAAGCGTAATAGCTTAAAATCAATAAAGTCGCTATTAATAGCATTAATTTTAAAACTAATAAAATCGATATTAATAACATCGATTTAAGTTAAATTAATAAAATTAATATCGACCGAAGCAATAAAGTTATATTAAGCCCTTGTGTGTAATAAACAAGGCGTGCAACCAGCAATAATAAAATAAATAAATATAAAAGCGCAGCGCGCACTTGGTTTTTTTTTCGGGCCATTTTTTTTTATAATATAGCGTTTTTTTAATATATGGTTTTTTTTAAAGCTATATTTTAGATTTTTTTTACTTTCGAGTAATAAAGTATATATTTAACCTTTCGATTTTTCGGCGCACTTTTAAAGTATAAGCTTAATATTAAAGTAATTAACGTAGTAGTTTTAGCGACCTATTTAATTAATACTAGTAGCTTATATAATAATTAAATAATTTTAGCGCTTAAAATTTATTATAATATAAAGTTTTATTAAAGTAAATAGTGTTTATTAAAAAATAAAAAGCTTAATAATAATAATTTAATAATAATTATTAATAATTAACGATAATAATAAAGTATAGCTAGTATAAAAAATTATTTAATAATAAAGCTAGTATAAACTATTTAATAGCGAAACTACGGCTTTATAATTACGAGAACGCAGCTATAATAAAAAAAATATAGTTTTATAAAAATAAATAAAAGTAATAAAAGCTAGCTAAACATAATATAACTAAGTAATTAAAAAAATAAAATAAAAATAAATAAAAAAAATAATAATTAAACTATATATTTTTATAAAATTATTTTTTTAAAGGCGTTAAAGTAGCTATTAAAAATTAAAATAGCTATAAAAAAATATATATAAAGCACCGGCAACTTTAAAACTAAAGCTAAAACTATAAAAATTAAAATATATAAAAAAATTTTTAGTTTAAAGCTATTATATAACTACTTTTATTTATTTATATATTTATAAAAAGTCGACAGCAAGGTTAACGATAACTTTACTTAAAAAAAAAAAACTTTAGTGTTTTATATTATAAACTTTATATATATTTATAAAGTATATATAATATACGCGGGGGTTTTTAATTTGCAAGTAATAATAAAACTTGTTACGGTTATTTAGGTCACGTTGTTAAAGTGAGCAAGAAATTAATTAAGTGTATATAAAAAAATTAATTTTTTAATGCTATATAAAAGTAAAAGTGCTAGCTTTTTAAATAAGTCGACTAAGTATAATTAACGTTAACTATAACGGCTAAGCTGTTATAGCTAGTTTTTATTAAGTGTTTTTTAAATAAAGAGAAAGTTTTTTTATTTTAGGTTATATATAATATTTAGTCGCCCGGACTTATTTTATAAAATTCTTAATCGATATATATATAAGCTTGTTTTTTATATTTAATTATCGCTTAATTAGCTTTAATAACCAAGTTATTATTATTTTTTTTATTATTATCCTTGTTATACTTACTGTTTAAAGTTTTTTTTATAGCGTTTTATATTTTTTTAAGAATTTGTTTAATAATAATAATTTTAATTTATAGCTAATTAACGTTATTTTACTCTGCAATAATTTTTAAAACCGAACTTAAAGTATTTTTAATAAACTACTTAATAATATTATTAATATTTTATAAAGCGTTATTTATTTTTGCTTTAAAACATTTAATAATTATTTTATTAGTGCTAGTTTTATTTACGAGTTATTAAACTTTTTAAATAATCTTACTAAAATTTAAATAATACTTTATAGTTTTAACCTTAATATTATTAAGATTTTTTTATAATTAAATAACCTTGTTATTATTAATAATATTTTAACCGGCTTAATAGCTATTTTTTTTTTTTAATTTAATAACCTTGTTATAAAAATATTAAAGCTTTTTTATTTTTTTTTTTATATTATTAAGCTAGGCCTATATAGCTATAACTTTACCTTTAAATATATTAATTTTATTTTATAAACTATAATCTTTACTAGATTTATTTTTATTAATTATATTTTTAAAATAGCTAATTTTTTTATTTTATTTATTATAGCGTTTTTTAAATCGTTAAAAAAAATTAATACTAGTTTAGTCGAGGCTAACGATAATTTTTTTATAAATATAATTAACTATAATAAAGTTTATATATTTTAATTTATTTAAAGTTTTTTTAATAATTTTATTAAGCGTGCTAATTATAATATAATAAATTACTGCTATAATGCTTGCTTTATTAAATAAAAAGCTTTCTTAAAATTTTTTATTATTATAAGCTTTCTCGGCTTTAATATATTTAGCTTTAATTTAGCAAACATATAAGTTTATTATAAAAGCTTAAATAATAAAGCTTTTTTTATTAAATAATGCTTTAATTTTATTAAAAATATAACCGTATATAAAGTTAGTTTTATTATAATTTTTATCGAGTTTATTTATAGCTAAAGTATAATTATTAATTTTTTATTAATTAAGTTTAGCTTTTTTATTAAAATAATTACTTAACTTTAAATTAATTTCGCGAGGTTAAGCTAAAGTAGTCTTGTTAAAGCTTTTTATTTTTTTAATAGCTTAATTATATTTATTAATAAAAATAATAAAAATAACGTTATTAATATTATTTTTATTAAATTAAGTGGTAAGTAGTCGTTTTTTTATAAGTTATTTATAATTAATAGTTTTTTTATTAATTATAATAAAGTTATTTATTTTTTCGGTATTATTATTTATATTATAGTTATTATTAAATAAGTAGTAAAGGTTATTTTTAAAGTTATAGCTTAACTTAGCTATGCTATATTTATTAACGTTAAAAATATTAAATATATTTTTAGTTTTAAATTTAATAAGCATGCTTAAATAATAAATTAAGATATTATTAAAACTATTACTTATAACTTTAAGTTTTTTTTTATTAGCTTTAAGTTTAATAGTTTTATTTTTACTTTTATTATTTTTAGTAATAAATGATTTTTTAAAGCTATTTTACTAAGTATTTTTATTTTTTATAAAGTTAAGTTTTATTTAAAAAGCGTTAAATTATTAAAGTTATTAAGTTTTATTTTTTTTAAAAGTGTTGTTTTTAAACTAGTTAATATTATTAACTTTTTTATTGTTTTTATTAAATTCTTTAATTATTTTATTATTTTTATTACTTTTATTTTAAGTATTACTAGTTTTAATTATTTAATTAATATTCTTAATTTTTTTTTTAATAAAAATATTTTTAATTTTTTTACTCTTAGCTTAAATAATATTTATATTATTAATTCCTAGGTTATTATTTATTTAATAATTATTAACTTTAATAACATTAATAATTTTTTAATTGTTTTACTTTTGTGTTTAATTAAGCTTATTTTTTAACACTTTTATATTATAATTATTATCGGTTATATTAATTTTTAATTAAAATATTTATTGTTTTATAAACTAAAAGTGCTTAAAAATCTAGTTAATTATTATACTTGCTATATATTAAAGTATAAATAACTTTATAAAAGTTATAACTATATAATTATTATAAGTTTAAATTTAAATTAATAAATTTAAGTAAAAAAAAAAATATAATTATTAAAATAATAATTAATATTATTAATTTAGTGGCTATAAATAACTTTAGCGTTTAAGCTAACGGTTTAATAGTAACGACAATAATAATAAATAATATTATTATAAAAAAAAAAAAAAAAAAAAAGAAAATTTTAGTGGACGCTAAGTTTACTTATAAATTTTTAAGTATTAAATACCTTAGTATTTTTTACCCACAAGTTAAAAAAAGTACGATTTTTTAAAAAAAGTACACGTTATAATATAAAAAGTAAATATATTAATAAAAAAAATACATAAATATACTTAAAAAGCACGCAAGTTAAAAAAAAAAATATATATTTTAAAAAATAATCGCCGCAAAATAAATAATTAAGTTAACTAAATATATTACTTTTATTTATAAATAATAATATATTAAATATTTTTGTTATGTTTTAAATTATTTTTTTTTTTAAGCGTGAATATATTATGTTTATATTAAAGCTGTTTTATTAAAAACCGGCTAAGTCGTTTTAATAATTAAGCTTGTCCGCTTTTTTAATAATAAAGTTAAGGTTATATTTTTTATACTCTTTATTTTAATTAATAAAATAATTAGCCTTATATTTATTAATTATTTTTAAAGCTAATAATTTTAATTTTTCTTGGTTTATTAATTAATTATATTTATTATTTTATTTTTTTTACTTAATAATATATTTAATATTTAGTCGGCTATTATAAAACTTTATTTAACGTTAAGTGATTTTTTTTACTTTTTAATGGTTATTTTTTTTTTTATTATAATCGGTTTTAATTACTTTGTTTTTTTTTTAAATAAGTTATTTTCTTGCTTTAATTTATAAAGCTAAACTATTAAAACTACAAGGTGAACTTTTTAATTATTAAAAAAATTAAACCGATATATTAATAGTTTTATTTTTTTTATTATTTTAAACGGTTTAGCTTTAATTAGTAATTATTTTTACTTAAGTTTACTTAATAAATAATATTTTTTATATAATTAAAAATATATTATATTATTTTTATTAAACTTTATAAAAATATATTTATTATTATATTTTTTTTTAGCTATTATATTAGCTATATTTATTAAGTGTTTAATTTTTTAAGCATGTTTTACTTTTAATACTTTAATAGTTTTATTACTAGCCTTTATATTTTTTTTTTAGTTTAAAATATTAATTATTAATCGAGGTTAAAATTTTAATATTAATTAATTTAAAGATATTTTTAACGTGGTAAACAATATATTATTTAAGTGGTATTATAAAGCTAACAATATTTTTATTTATAGTATATTTAAGTCGGTTGCTATATAAAACTAAATAATTATTTCGACGACTTAGTTTTTTTATTTATTTAATTTATTTATTTAAAAATAATATATTATTAATAAAAAAAGTTTAATTTTTAAAAAATTATAGATTTTTTTTTATAAATAATTTATAAATTTTAAGTTTTAATTATTAATGATTATTATTAATAATTTTTAGTCGTATAAATATAATATTTTTAATAATATTATTACTTAGTTTTTAGCTATATATTTTTTATGTTTTAATATAAACATAGTTTTTTTATTTTTTTTATAAAATATTATAACAAGAGTGTTAAATTATTTAAACCCTTTAATATTTTAAAATAAATTACTTAATTTAATTAGTGGTATATTTATAATAAAATCTATAACGATTATATAATATAACATTATTAGTGTTTTAATAAGCATTAATTTTTTTAGCAGCTTTTAACGATTAATTTAATTATTATAATATATTTAATAATACGTAATAAATTATTTTATGTTTTATTGTTTATTATAAAAATAAACTATTTATAAATTATATATTATTTTTTATTTATTAAAGTAATATTGTTTATTATACACTAACTTAAAAATATTTTTAATATATTCTTTAAAAATATATAGCGTTTTTTTTTTATTAAAGCTAATATAATATAAAAAATAATTTTTAAAGGTAAAAAAAGCTATAATGTTTTTTTAATATTTAATAAGCTTAAAAAGTTTTTTATTTATAACTTGTTTTTTTTTTGCTTTTTTAACGTTAAAAATATTTTATATTTTTTTATATTTATTATTTTTATTATAACTTTTTATTAATTTATCTTTAAATTTATTATTAATAATTAGCTAAGTATTTTTTAAAACTAAGTCTTGTTTTTTTTTAATATTATATACTTAATAAATTATTTTATTTTATATATTATTTAATGCGTTAAACTTATTTTAGTTAATAAGTTTTTATTTCTTTAGTTTTTATAGCAGCTTTAATAATATATCGGGTACAACGTTTAATGGTTTTAATATATAATATATTTTTAATTAAAATTAAAATAAGTAATTAATAACGTTAATAAGTTTAAAGTTAGCTTTACTAAGATTTATAATATAAAAAAACATATATATAATTATTTTTTTAGTCGAGGCATGATTTATAAAAATATTAACGGCTATTATATTAAATTAAATTATTTTTTATAGTTTTTTATATGCTTATATTAAAGCTGCGATTTTAACTTCGGTTAATTTATATTGTTTTTTTATATTATTAATAAATTTAAATAAAAATACGATAAGCTTAACTTAAAACATTAAAATATTTTTTTTTAAAATAATTTTTTCGTTTTAGTTTTTTTTTAATTAAAAAACCATTAAACTATAAGTTTTTTTATAAACGTTAACTTTTAAAAAAAATAGTTTATTTAGCTAGTAATAATATATAATATATTAAGTATAAAAATAATCTTGTAATATTTTTTAGCTTTCGATTTTTTTTTTTATAAAAATAAATTTAACTTTAAAAATAAAGTTTTGTTTAATTAGCTTTAACTTGTTTAACAATATATTTTTTTTTTTTTTGTTTAAGCTATTAATGATATTTTTTTTTATTATAAAGTTTAGATTTTATAGTTAAACTAAGTTATTTTTTTACGCAACTATTTTATTATTTTAATATAAGTTTTTAAAGTATTTAATATATTAAATATTATTAATTTTTAAAAAGCCTTTATTTTATTGTTTATTTTAGTTATTTTATTTTTATTAACGTTATATTTTAATAGTTATACCGACGAAAATACTATAAATAATTTAGTTGCGCTAATATAAACTCTTGCTTTATTTAAAATATTTAATATAAAGTGTATATAATTTATATACTCGATAAAGTTATCGTTAAATATTATTATATTATTAATATATATTTTTATAAAGCTTTAATAAATAAAAAACAAGTAATTTATAAATCGTTATATAAAAGTTAATAAATTTTTAAAACTTATAAAGGCTACGTTTAACTATTTTAGTTTTTTTAAGCTAATAATTATTATTTAATTATAGTGCTTTAAATAAACTAATAATTAAAAAAAAAAACTTAATATATTAAATAAAATAAAGTATATTTTATTAATTATATTTTTTATAATATTATTTTAACTTAGTAGTAAATATATATTTAGTATTATTATTTTATTAAAAAGTCGTAAATTAATTATAAGCTTTTTTTTTTTAATATTATTAATAATTTTTTAAATAATAAATATTAAGCACGCTATTAAAATAAGTTTATTTATAAATATAAGCTTTTTTTAAGCTTATAATTTATTATATTTTTTATTTAAAAACTTACGATTTTTAACGCTTAAAAAATAAAGCTTAACGTTTTTAAGTTAGTTTTACTATTTTTTTATTAAATTAATTCTTATTTTTTAATTATTTAATATTAATATTATATTTTTATCGCGAAAAATATTAAACTTATTAATTAATTTGCGTACTTGTTTTATTTATTATATATTTTAAGCCGCTATTATTATTTTTGCTGCTAACTTAATAATTAAAATATTAGCTAGCTTTAAAATATTATATAATAATGTTTTTAACGTTGTTTTAAATAATACTATTATTTTTTTTATTTTTTTTATAGCAAATACTTTTACTATAAAAAATTTAATACTTAGTATTTATTATTAATTTAAATATATTATTATTATTATTTATTTTTTTATTATTATATCGTTTATTTAATAATTAGTTATATTTATTTAATTAATAACTTAAACTACTTTATTATTTTAATATTTATAAATTATATTAAGTTTTTTATTTTATTAAATTTTTATTAATTATATATATAAGTTATAAACTATTATTTTCTTTAAGCTATATTTATTTAAGGTTATATTTACTGTTAAATAATAAATTTTTAAAAAATATAGCGGTTATATTATTTAGTTTATTTTATTAATTAATGTTAATAAATTAATAAAATTAGCGTTAATAAAAGCTATAATTATAGCTAAAATAATTATATTATATATTGTTATTATTTTTTGCTAAAATATAATTTTAGCTAGTTTTACTTTTGCTTCGCTTAATATTTTTAGTTTTAACATTAATTTAAACACGTATATTTTTTTTATAAAGTTAATTTTAACTCCGTGGTTTAATATAAAGTTTATATTAATAAATATTTTAAGTTTTAAATTGTTTATAATATTAGCTATAATAATAAAATAATTAAAAACTTGTTTATTTTTAATTTATTCTTTAATATATATATTAAAAATAATTTTTTTAGTAATAATTATTATTACACTAATTTTTTAAATTATTATCGGGTTAATTTTTTTAAAGCTAGAGTTTTTTATAAATAAACTAATAAATTTTTTATCGACTACTATATTTAAACTTCCGGTATTAAAATATATATTAACTTTATCGCTTTAAATATTATTTTAAACTTTAATTTTAAAATAAGTCGTTTTTTTAGCAACTTTTTTATTTAGCGATAACTTTAAGTTTATTTCGATAATTTATCCGGCTTTAATATATAGTTTATTTTATATAATTAATAGCATAATAAATATAATAAGTGTAAAGTTTACTTTAGTAATATTACTAGCATTAAATATTTTTTTTTTATAGTTATTAAGTTTTTTATAACGTTTTATTAATTTTAATATATAAAATATTATTTTATATTTTAAATATATTAAGTTTATAAGTTTTAATTTTAACTTAAGTTAATAATTTTAAAAAACGTTGTTATTATTATATATTTAATATGTTTTTATGTTATTATTTTTTAGCGCTATATAGTTTTTTTTATTAAGTTTTTTTTTATTTTCGTTAAAATAAATATAATTATTATTAAAAAATTTATTTATTTTATTATCGCTGTTTAAATCGATATTTTATATTATTTTTTTATTAAAGTAGCTTTATAACCTGTTTTTATTAAAACGTTTTTAATTAAAACAGCGATATTTTAACTATTTATATTATTAGTTTTAACGATTTTTTTTTTAAAATTTAATATTGCTTAAGCTTCGTAAAAACCTTTAATTTTTTTATTATTATTAGTTTAATTTTTATTATAATAACTAAAGTTAATTTATTTATTAAATTTTATTTTAATTAAATTAACTTTTTAATTAATATAGTCGCTATTATATTAAGCGGTAAAAAAGCTGTTTTATTTTTTAATTATAAGTTTAACTTTATCGTAAAAATTAAGCGTTATTTTTACTTTTATTTTAATTAAGCTAAAACTAATTCGCGTTTTTTATATTTTTTTCCTTGTTTTTTTTATTATAAAAACTAAACTTTAATAAGCTTAACAATTTTTTTATTAAGGCTTATTATTTTTTTTTTAGTTTTTTTAAATAAATATTAATTAAAGTTTTTAATTTTAGCTTTAAATATAGCTTTTATAGTTTTATTAATAATAAGTTTTATAATTAAATTAATAATTATATATTAAAAATATTTCTTTATATTTAATTATATTTAAATGTTTTTATAATATAATTTTTAATAAGTTTACTTTTAATAATATTTTTAATAATATAATAATTATTTATTAATTATAAGTTTATTTAATTAAACTATATTTCTTATTTTTTTTATATAGCTGCTTTAAAAATAATTAAACTAGTTATATAATTTATAATATTTTTTATAAATAATTATTATAATTATTATTTTAAAGCCGCTTTTTTAAATAATATTTATTTATTAGCAGTAATAATTTTTATATTATTTAAAATACTAGCTTATTTATTAAGTTTATAAAATTATAAGTGGTTATTAATATATATAATTATTTTATTTTTATAAAAAATAATTTATTTTTTTATAATTTTTTTAAGCGTATTAAGCTAAAAATAATTAATATTTAATAATTTTATTATAAATTTTATTATTTATAGCGCTAAAGTAAACCTTTGTTTTTTATTATTATTTTTTTTTAACTTTAATTATATTTATATTTTTATTTCGCTAATTATTTTAACCATTTCTCGAAAAGTTTTTATAGTTTTAAATTATATTTGCTTTATTATTATAATTTAAGTTTTTTTTTTTTTTAGTTATAATATTTTATTTTAGCTTTACTTTAGTTTAATTAAGCTATTTTATTATTTATAATAATTTTATTAATAATATAATTAACGCATTAAATATTTTAATTATAGGTTTTAAACGTTTTTCGAGCACGTTAAATAATTTTTTTAATATAGCTAGCGTTTTTTTTGCTAAAGTTATTAATGTTGTTAATATGCTTAAAGTATTTTTTTTTACTAAGTATACCGGTTTTTAAAGCAGGCTATTTTTTAAGGTCTTAAAAACTTTTTTATTTAAAATCTCGTTAAAGTTATTTTTTAACAAAGATTTTTTAAGTAGTTTTTATACTTTTTTATAATATTTTTTAAATTTTATTTTATTTTCTTACTTTATTAATGCTTTTATAAACTTTAAATTATTTATAATGCTTAGTTTATTATTAATTTAATTAAATTTTATAATTTTAATAAATATTTATTTTTAGTTTTTTATGCGTTATTTAACTTTATTATAATTTAAATTTTTTATAATAAAATAATATAATTATTTAATAATTTATAATTAAATTTTCGTTAAAAGTAGTATATAAATTAATTTTTTATTGTTTTTATTATTTTTGTTATTTTTTTTTTTTCGTTAGTTTTTTTTTTTTTTTTTTTTCCGATAAAATTTCTAGCTTAACTTTTATAACTTTAATTATATTTTAAACTATATTATGTTTAACAAAAAGTTTTAATTATTATTATATATTATTTAATGCTGGAGTTATTATTATTTATTAAAACTACGCGGTAAACTTTTTTAAAATTTTGCCGGGGCTATTTACTATATAATTATTTAAACCGTCGTTAATACTTAAGCGTAATTATATAATAGTTTTATAGTTTAAATAACCACTTAAACCGTTATTAACATTTAAGCGTGGTTATTTTTTTTACGGTTTTAATTATTTTATATAGCTGCTTAAACCTCGGTTAAAACTTTAAGCGTAGCTATATAATTATTATTAATAATATTATTAAAAGCTAAGTTATAGCTTTCGATAATATTATTATATATAATAAAAAAATTATTTAGTTTTTTTTTTATGTTTTTTGCGCACGCGTTAAAATTAATGGTTTAATTTAGCTAAATAAACATTATTTATTACGGTTATTTAAGTCACGTTATTAAAGTAAGCAAGAAATTAATTAAATATATATAAAAAAATTGATTTTTTAACGCTATATAAAAGTAAAAATGTTAGCTTTTTAAATAAGTCGACCAAGTATAATTAACGTTAATTATAATAGCTAAGTTATTATAGCTAGTTTTTATTAAAACTAGTGGTTATTAATTTATAAAAAAAGTTTTTAAGTATTTTTATTATTATATTAAGTGCGCGTTAAGTATAGTAGTCGCTTTTAAGTGTTTAAAATATAAAGTGAGATAAAAATTAAAAATTAATAATTAAAAAGCGAAACTAAAAAAGTAATTAAATATAAAAAATTATAATTATTATATAAATATAAAAAATAAAACATTTTTTAGTGCTAAAACTTTTTAAATTTATTAGATTTAATAAATTTATAAATTATAAAGATTTTATAAATTTATATTACGTGATTTTTTTTTACGAGAATATTTAACGCTTAAGCGATTATTTAATAAAAACTATCGAACGTTTTTTTTAAGCTTATTTTACGACTATTAATAAAATATACTTTATAATATTATTTTTTTTTTTTTATTATTTTTTGTTTTAAAAAACTTTTTTTTTTTTATAAGTTTTTTTTTTTTATTATATTTTATAAAGTTTAAAAAAAATTTTATTTTAATTAAAAAAAAGCTCGTGTAGTTCGCGCGAAATATATTTTTTAGTTTAGTTTTAAAATTTTTTTTTGTTTTTTTTATAAATCTTTTAAATTTATATTATATTTTTATATTAATAAAATTTTTAGTTATTATTATTATATTTTAAATTAAAAATTTTATAA
>MU389830.1:0-79400 GCA_022578765.1 Xylaria sp. FL0933
AAAAAATTATAATATTTTATATTTAATTATTATAAGTTTTATATAATTTTTTTATTTAAAAATCTTTTATAATAAATTTTTTTTAAAAATAAAATGTTTATATTTATAAAATTAAAACTTAAATAAATTTTTTTTTTTTTTTAGTTTATTTTAAAATTAAATTAAAGACCTCTTAGTTAAAAACAGGGCGTACTACCGTTATATTATTAAACTTTTTATTTAAAATAAATAATTGCCGGGTTATAATTTAATCGTATAATTTTATTTATATAGTTTAAAATTATTTTATTTATTTATAAATATTTTATTTTTAACGTTTTATATAGCTTTTTAATATATATAATTAATTATATATTTTAATAAAATATTAAAAAATAATTTATTTTTTTTATAATTTTATTTTATTTTATTAAAAAAAATAATATTTAGCTAATATTTTTATTTTATTATTTTATTATTAGTTATATAATTAAGCTAGCTTTAAGCTAATATATTAATGCTAAAAAAAGTAATAATTAAACTTTTTTATATTTTCGGTTTTATTTACTTTTATTAACCGGTTAAAGCAATATAAAAAATAAAGTCGTATAATTTTATATATTTATTTTTTTCTCTCGGGCAAATATTATTATTAAACTAAAGCTTACTGTAGCAAATAGTTATAATAACAAAAAAAGCACACTAAGTCTCAAGTATTATTATAGCCCGAGTGGCTTATATATTATAATATTCTTTATTATTAGCTATTATATATTATATAATAATTAAATATTTAATATTACCGTGCTAGCTTTTTTAAAAATAAAATATTTATATTTATATTTCTTCGGCGTAAAATTATATTAATAACATTATTACTTCTATAACTTTTTTTTTAGTTTTAAGCATTTTAAATATTTTACTTTTTAGTGTTTTTTTTTAATAGCATATTATTATAACAAGGCTTTCCTTAAGGCCGGAGTTGCAGTTTTAGCCGTGGACGCGGTTGCACGCCTTAAGCACTACTACTTTTTTTACCGACATATTTAAATAAAAGCAACAATTATAATAACTACAATATTAAAAACGTTATTTAAAACAGCAGCTTTAATATACCCTTATAGTTTTATTTTTTTAAATAAGCACCGGTTAAACATGCGCTTATTTTATAGTTATTTTAAAATATTAAGTTTTAAATAATACACTTTAAAATATAAAACGTTAACGTTTATTACTTAGCCAAGAATAACTTATTTAATTTAGCGGCCTATATATATTTTTTAACTTTAATATTTTTTAAATATTATTTTTATATAAATAATATATATATTTTTAAAAAATAAAATATTTATAAATTATTAAAATATTTTATTTTTAATATATTTTTGTTTTTTATATTTAATATTAAGTTAAATATACAGCCTTTAATGTTTTTAAGCCGACTTTTATTTATTTCTGCGATTTTACAGCTTAAAAAACCGGCGGGATTAAAAAAAAAACAGTTTTTTCTTTATAAAATAAAGTTATATTTATAAATATCCAAGCGCTAAACTATCTTAAAAATACTTTTATTGTGGCGCAAATAATATTAAACAATTTATTTATTTTTATATAAACATTATCGTAAATAAACCTTAAGTTAATAATAATAATTTTAACACTGCTTTAATTTTTTTAATTAAACTTATAATAATTCGTAAAAAAAAATAAAGCTACAGCGTTTATAAGCTTAATATTTAACTTAAGCTACTTAATAAAAAACTAGAGTAAAGTGTTTTATCTTTAATATTAATTTACTTACAGCCGATAAAATAAAGCTAATAAGTATAAGTTTAGCAAATAAATAACAACATTAATTACGCCTCACAGGTTAACCTTTATATACTTAACCTTAGCTGCTTACGCGCGCGTTTATCGCAAGATAAATATAATATAAAACTTTACGCTTTTATTATTATATATATAAAATAATATAACTTAAGAGCTTAATATTAATATTATTATATATATAAAAATATATATTAATATAAATTAAAATAATCTAGATTTATTTAAATAATTTATTATTATTATAAAGTTTGTTTTTAAAGCTTATAGTTTATAATATATATTGTTTATAGCGCTTAATAACCTTAGGTTTATAAAACTAATAAATTAAAAGTTTTAAACGTTTACTAATATATATATAGCGCAATAAGCGGCAACGTTAAAAAAACACGGTATAATAGCACAAAAAAGCGTTATTAATATAATTGTTTTATATTTATTATTAATTAATCGCTACTTAAATATTAATTGCTTATAAGTAATATAGCTTATTTTATAATTAACTTAAAAAGATTAAGATATTTATAAATAGTTTATAAAACAATATATAAAAAAATATTTTAAAAACTTAGCAAATAATAATTACCGGCTACGCTATAATATAATAAAAATATTATATATAATTAAAAAAAACTAAGATTTTTTTAATTTTATTATATTATACTTATATACAGCAGCTTTACTTAATTATAACACTTGGTTTAATAAATATATAAAAAAAAAAAATATTTTAAATAATTTATAAAACTATAGCGCTTTTTATATATTTTTAATATTATATTAAAATTAAAAAATCTTTATATTAATTATATAATATTTTTTTTTATATTTTTTTATAGCTAAATTTTTAATAATATAATATTTTATATACTTAATTTTATTAAAAATAATAAAAAAAAAGCTTATATAACGCTTAATTATAATAACACACTCGGTTTTATTATAATAATAAGTTTATTACCTTAACTTTTTTATTTAATAAAAAACAAAATATTTTTTTTTAATACTCCGCCTTTAAAATCCTACCCTTACTACTTATTTAAAAACAAAATATCTTTAATTATATAAATATTTTATTTTTAATAACGCTTTTTTTATTAAACTATTTTTAATTATATAAATATTTTATTATTAAAAGCGTAATTAAAACTAAAATATTTATATAATTAAAAATATTTTATTTTTAAACTTTTTTAATGCTTTTATATATTATTATTATTTTTATAATATTTTCCTCTTTTTTTTTTATCTCACTTTATTATTAATTTTTTTAAACCTAGAAAAATTAGCTGCGTTATAGCTTTACTAAGCATATATATTTTTAATATCCTTCGAGATCACTTTTTAAATAAAATTAAAAAAGCTATAAACTTTTTTTGCGACTTAAAAACTTTTTTTACTGTGTTTATAGTTTATGCTAGCTTTTATTAAACCGCGATTTCACACTTTTTAAACTAATTCTCGTGCAAACAAAACTTTATAGCCGGCTTTTTTTTAACGCTTTTAGATTTTTTTAAAATACTTTTAAATATCGGTCGCAATAAGCGCGGGTTTTTAATTTATTAAAATATTTTTCACATAGTAAGCATTAAAAACAACAACGCTTGCGCTTATATTTTCTATATTTTTATTAACGCTTAAGTTTATAATAAAAAACTAATTTAGCTGCTAAAGTTATATCGCTAGTTTAAAAATAAACTTAGTATAAATTTAAACTTATTTATATAAACTATAATTTATATTTTTATAAGTTTATATAAAAATAATTTTATTATAAAAATTAGCGCAGCATTTAATATATTTTTTAATTAATGCGCAGCTATAAACGGTTTAAATAAATCTCTTAATATAAACTAGCTATTTATACCTAATATTTTTAATTTTAATATTTACTTTAGCTAATATTTTAATAACGTAAGTATAATTAACGACTTATCTTTAAGCTTAACTAAATAGTAAGCTAAGTCTAGTTTATTTTATATAAAAACCTAGCATGTTAAAGTAAACAAAATCTTTAGTTTAGTTTTATTATTTAGCAGTAGTTTTAAATAAAAGATTTCGCGAAAAATTAACGCGATAATATTTTTAGTTCGGTTTTATCGGTTGTATATAAAAAAACATAAAATAAATATATTAGTACGGCTTATTATCGCGGTTGTTACGGTTGTTGCGGTTTATATTTATCGGGCGCTACTACTTTTATTTTTTTTTTTTTTAATAAACTGCTTAATTTATTATAAACAATAAAAATAAAAATAATAATAAAATAAGTTATATATAATATAATTTAATCGAAATATATATATTTTTTAAAAAACTATATATAATTGTTTATATATGTTTATATAATTAAGTTTTTTTTTTTTTAGTATTTTTACAGGTTTTATATAATTACAACTAATAAAGCTTTTATTTTTTTTAATGTTTTATTTTAAAAAACTTTAGCTTTATTATTGCTTTTATTTTTTTTTATAATATTTATTTTTATATCAGGATTTTATAACTTATATATGCTTTTTTTTTATAGTAAATAATTTTTATAGAAAAAATTATATACTAGTATAAGCTATAAGTTATATTTTATACTTTATATATTTTAAAACAAAAAAAAATAAAAGTATTTAAGTAAAGCAAGAAAATAATATACGCTTATTAATATAAACATTAATTAATTTACAACATTTAAGTTTTATTTTTAATTTATTATTATTTTTGTTTTATTTAGCTTTATTTTATATAATTATATAATATTAAAGTATAAAAAAGCACTAGTTTATTATTTTTTATTAATTATTTAATATTTTATAAAATGTTTATATTTTTTATATATATATGCTATAATTTTATATTTAATTTTTTAATTTAATTTTACGATTTAATTGTTTATTTTATAAAAAACTATAATAGTGCAGTATATTTTAGCTAATAAAGCTTTAGTTTATAACCTAGTTTTATAATTTAATTTTATAATTAAATTATTTATTTTTATATAGTAAAAAATAATATTAATATAATATATTTTAAATAAATAAAGGTTAACGCTCGACTTAGTTTTTCGACCTAGTTTTTTAATTTATTTATTTAGTTTAATATATTTTAAATAACTACGCTTTAATCTTTTACTTAGTTTTTTTACCTAGTTTTTTTACTTAGTTATTAACTTAATAGTATAACATACCTCGGCTAACTATACTTTGGTTTTTAATTTAGTTTTTTAACTTAGTTTTATAATTTAATTATTAATTTATAGAAATTTTAATATATACTTAATAACGAAGCACTAGCTTTTTACTTAGTTTTTTAGTTTTATTATAAAATAAAAAAAAAAAAAAAAAAAAAAAAAACGTTAATATAGTTTTGTTTAACTATTTTATATTATATATTACCGGTAATTAAAAAAAATATACTATTTAGTTATAGCTTAATAATAGCAATAAAAAAAAACCGGTTTTATAGCCTTAGGTTTACACTTTATTTTTTTTTATTGTTTATATTGCATATACTTTATTTATATATATTAAGGTTATATATAAGCGACCGAAAATAAAGATATAGTTTATATAATATATTTTATATTAACGAAGTGTTTTTATTATAAATTTACTAAAATAAATTTATTAACTTTTTTATTTTTAGTTTAAAAAATAATTGCGCTTGCTATTATTGTCGAGAAAAAAGCAATATAATAACCCGAAGTTCTTTATAGCTTACTTATTACTGTTCGGCTAAACGTTATAGCTACGTATATATTTATAGCATAAGCATAAGCACGTTAAACGGTTTAAATAAGCGATTTTATAATAAGAAAAAAAAAAACCGATAAAAAAAACAAAAAAAAAGTGATTAATAAAGAGAGATAAAAGTTATAGCGCTATATATATTATATTTAAAACAATAATATAGTTTTTAAAGTAAAGGTAATCTTATATATATAACTTTATTTTTAATAAAAAATAGTTTTTGCTATTATAAATAAAATTAATCGATAAAAAAAAAATTAATAATTTAAATAATATATTTTATATTTATTAAAAGTTTTTTTAATAACTTTAATTATTAAAAAACTTTATATATTTTATTTTTAATATTTATTTTTTTTATATTTTATTTTATTTTATTTATATATTTATATAACTTTTTTTTTTTATATTTATTATTTAATCTAAGTTTATTATATTATATATAGATTTTTTTTTATTCGATTTTTTAATATATTAGTTACGCTTTTTTTTCTAGATTATATATTTATATAAAGCTAAATATAATATATTATTTGCGGCTTTTTATTATTACTACTATATTTACTAATACTTAATTATATTTTTTTTTTTTTTTTTTTTTTTTTTTTAGTTTTTTTATATTTTTTTTTATTATAGTTATTTAAGCAGTTATTATTGCTTATATAAAAACAATATACTAAAGATTAGCTCGTTATATAGCTTTTATAAATGATTTTTAAACAAGTATTTTTATATATGCCTTTATTTTATATTAACTATAGAAAATATATATTATATAATTATAATAGCATGTTTAAAATATATAAAATAAATATATATACGCACTTTATTTAAAAATAATTTAATTTATCGTTTAAAACTATTATATTTAATTTAAAGAACTTTTTAGTTATTTTAACAACTTTTATTAATATTTTATATTTTAAGTTATCGCTTGTTTGTTTTTTTTTTTTTTGTTTTTTTTTTTTTATGTTTTTTTTTTTATGTTTTTTTTTTTATGTTTTTTTTTCTATGTTTTCTTTTCTATGTTTTTTTTTCTATGTTTTTTTGTTTATGTTTTTTATTTTTTATTTTTTTTTAATTATTTTTATCGCGCATTTTTTTTTATTAATTTTTTATTATTATATAATATATTGATTAGATTTTTATATAAATAAAGCATGCGAGCTAAAAATTACGCTTGGTTTTTTTTTTTTTATAATAATAAAAATAAAATTTGCTTTATTATAAAACGAACTCTTTTATTAAAAACCACGTGCTAAAGTAAGTTTATAAGTTTTAAAATAAAAAAACTTAAAAATTTAGTTTTTTATTAAGTATTATACTTAATACGCTTTTAAATAAACCAGGGTAGCTTGTGAAAAACTAGTTATTTTTGATTTTTATTTACTTTTACTTATAATTATTTTTTTTAGCTTATTTTTTATTTTTTTTTTTTTAGCTAAAATATTATTATATATACTACCTAGTTTTACTATAAAATTTTTAAATACTTTATTTATTTATTTATATTATAGCCGCTTTTATTTTATAAAATAAATTTTGCCGACTTTATATTAGTTTATATTTAAATTATTATATATTAAGTTTAACTAATTAGTTAATTTATTATATAAACGTTTTGTTTTATATAGCTAGTAAGCGGTAATATAAGCTTAAGCTATAACGGCGTTTTAATAAAAAACTAGGCAAAAAAAAAAAAAAAAACAAAAAAACAAAAAAATAAAAAAGTAAAAAAGCAAAAAATTACTAAATAAAAAAAACAAGCTAAATATTATTATATCTAGCTTTATAGTTTTTATAAAATAACTAGGTTTATTTTTTTTTTTTTTTTTTTTTTTTTTTTTTTAGCTTTATATTTTTATTAATATAAAAAATATTTTTTATTAATCTAGTTTTATTTTTTATTGTCGAGATTTACTTTTAAAATATTATTTTTTTTTTTTTTATTTTTTTTTTTTATTATGCTAAACTAATTTTATTTATTTATTTATTTAAAAAAATATAGCGTATTTATATATAAGCTATACTAATATAATATTATTACTACAGCTGTTTAAGTTTATTTAAAATAAAACGTTTATTATAATAGTTATTTATTATTAAATAATATTGTTTAAGCTTTAAAATAGCGCGTTAAAGCTTTTTTTGTTATAATTTATAGTTTTGCTAATATTTTTATTTTGCGGCTACTACTACTTATAATTCCGGTTATTCTGCTGTTAACACTTTTTCGAAAAAATAAATATAGCTGTTTTTAATATTTTTTTATTGCTATTAATTTAAGTATAAATATAATTTATTAATATTACCGAAAATAATATAAATAAAAAAATCTTAATTTAGCTTAAAAAAAATAATTAATATATAATATAATATTATGCTTTAATAGCCGGCTATAATAAAAAAACATATAATATTAGCGCTTTTTTTTTATATTTATAAGTAGTTAATAGTTTAAAGTTAACCGAGGGCAATTATTATTGTTATTACTGCTATTGCTGCTGCTGCTGCCGATAACGCTTACGTTTTAATCCTGGTTTTATTTTCGGTTTTACTTTTAGTTTTATTTTTGCTTTTGGTTTTTAGCGTTAATAACGCTGCGCAAAGCTTTTACTGTTTAAAAAACGCTTGCAATGTTAGCTTATTATAACGCTGTCGCAACGTTAAACTTAGTGTTAAAAACAAACTTTTTTATTAAGCGTATAAAATAAGCGCAGTATTTTTAATATTACTATAGTATTACTAAGAGAGGCAAGCTATATATAGCGGCCGCTATGTTTGCTACAACTTTTTTATATCCGCACTATTAAAGCGTCGATAAAGCGCGTAAAATAAACAAGTAGCGCGCTATATAACATGCTGTTTAAAATAACTTTGCACGCGTAATTAGCGTCGCATATAAAGTAGCTTATTTTTTAGCTTTTTCGGCGCTTGTTTTATTTAAGCTAACTATTAATAATTTTAAGCAGCTAAAATTAACGAGGCTATAAAAAATAATTATGCTAGCGTTTTTGCTTTAGTAATATTAACGTATTTTAAGCCGCGTGTTATTATATATTTTATAGATCGAAAAAAAATTTTTTTATAAACATAAACTTGATTATATTTTTATGCCGCGGCAAAAAAACTGCTTTTATGCTTTAAAAGCGCGCGCGGCTAATATAATATTTTATTTTTATTATTATTAAAAAAAAAAAAAAAAAGCAGCTAAGGCCGCGCTCGACACAGCTGTTTTAGATTTTTGCTTTATTTTGCTCGACTAGATTTTTTATATTAACTTGTTTAAAAATGTGTTGCTAAGCGTATTAGCTGCTATAATAATTACTAAAAAAAGCAGCTAAATAAATATAAAAATATATATTTTTATTTTTTTAGCTATAATTAAAATAAACCGGTATTTTATGCTTGCTTAAAGTTTTTAAGTATACAAAAATAATATAGCAATATTATGTTATAATAAAAATATAATTAAAAATAACGCTTGTATATAATGTTTTAGCTTGTTAAAGATTATATATTTTTTAGTGCAAAAGTTTTTAATATATACTTTAAACGAAAAAGCTGAGCTAACGCTTATAAATTAAATTTATATAGCATGGTTATATATTATAGCTGTAGTATATAACTTGCTTAAGTATAATGTTATTAATTAAAACAAGTCGAAAATAATATATTGTTTTATTTAATATATTATACTGCAGCTAAACGATGCTATAGCTTATTTTATTGAAAAAACTAAGGTTTTATTAAGCGAAAAGTTATTATATTTATTTAAATATTATATAATTAATAATATAATAAAAAGTTTTAATAATAACGATAATAATAATAATAGTAATAATAATTAAAATAATTATTATTAGCATAATAAAAATAGCTGCCGCGTTATTTTTTTTATTTTTTTTTTTTTTATTAATTAATTGCGGTAGCAAAATAACTAAGGCTACTAAAAGCTTAGCTATTTTTTTTTTTTAAATAGCCGAAATAATATATAAGTCGATAATAGTTTTAAGGCTATATAGCTATTTTATTATATTGCCCGCAAAAACTAGCTTAAAAAAAAATGGTATAAAAAATATAAAAGTGGCTTTGCTAGTATATAACCGGTAACCTTATTTTATTAAAACATGCTAGCCGCATATAAAGCGGCGCTTAATTAGTTTTGCGAGAGGCTATTAATGTTTATATATATTATAAGTAAGCAGCTTAAACAGTTGCGCAAGCTGTTAAGCCTGCGCGTTTATAATATTATCGACAATAATATATATAATATTTTTTTTTATTACGGCTTTATTTATTTTATTATGCGTTATTATAAAAAATATAATATTTAATAGTCGGTTAAGGTTATTTACTGCTATTTTTTAAGCGAGGTAAGCGAGTTATTTATTTAATATTTTTAGCTCGTCCGGCTTTTTTAAAAAATAGTATAAGCGTAACTATAAAATAACACGTAGAAAAGTTTTTATTTATAATATACGAACTATATAGCCTGCGCGCTAAAAAATAAAAAAAATGTTAATAGTAATGATTTAAAAAAGTAAAAAATAAGGGCGGCCGCGGCGCGTCGACGTTAACGTGAGAAAAAAGTGCGCTATTATTTTAACAACTTATTTAAAGCGGGCGAAGCCGAGAAAAAAAAAAAAAAGGGTGAAAAAAAAAGTAAAAAAAAAGGTAAAAAAAAGGGTAAAGTAAAAAAAAAAAAGAAAAAAAAAAAAAAAAAAAATATATTTTTTTTATTTAAGTACGTAAAAAGCAGTAAAAAAAGTAAAAAAAATAATAACGATAATAATAATAATAGCAACAGCAATAAAAATAATATTATTAAAAATAAAAATAACAACAAAAATAAAAATAAAAAAAATAATATTGTTTATAATAATAATAATAGCGTTAAAAATAGCAAGAGTAGTTATAATAGCAGTGGCAGCCGGGGCTATATAATATAATAAACTTTTTTATTTAGCACGTAAAAGTTCGGCAAGCTAGCAAGAGCTTTAAAATAATATATAAAACGTTTTCTCGGCTATAAAATTAACGTAAATACGTAGCAGCAGTTTATTATTATTATAACTTATTGCTATATTATTAAATTATTTTTTAAAGCTTTCGAGGTTTTTTAAAACTAAGCTATAAACTTATAAGCGGGCTATATTATATTTACAGTATATATTAAATATAAGCAAAAAATTAACTAAACTTTATTTAAGTCGGAGTTATAGCAGTTATAATTTAAATATATTAATTTTTAATAATACCGGGTGCTAAGGTTAAGCGCGCTATATAGCGCGTTTGCGGGCTTTTAAAATAATAAACATGTATTATTTTTTAAAGGCTATACCGAGAGCGCGCAGGTTAAGCGGCTGCAGCAGCTGCACGCTATAAATATAAAGCTGCGGCTGCGCTAAATAATAAACAATATTAACGCCGCGTTTTACGCGAGGTAGCAAATAATAATTTAAGCGATTTAAAGAAACGAAAACCTTATCGTGCAAGTTATAAACATAAGTGGCAGCAAAAACTTATTATTTATATTGTCTGCTTATATTAAATTAAACAAAATAATTATTATAGTCGTGCTTTTATTAGCGCTACGCTAAAATATAATAACATGCTGCGCTTAGGCTTAAATTCTAGCTAAGGTGTTTTAATTTAAAGCGCTTTTTAGCATGTTAGCATTAGTTGTTTTTATAACGCCTAAGTCGGCGGCTACATTAAAGTTTACGATATTTTTACAGCAGGTGTAAAGCGTTTTTTAACTCGACCACGTTATAATCAACAAGTACTATATACTGCTAAACGCTAGCGAGAAAGCAGGAGATAACGCTATAACAATAATAACGATAATAATTACTATTATTATTATTATTATAGCGGCTTCGGCTATGTTAAGGCAAGCAAAATTGTTTTATTAAGTTATTTTTGCGCTAAGCGAGGCTATCGTGTATATAAGCGCCTAGTAGATTTTTTTAACGGCTATACTATTTTCGCGCAATAAAGTATGTTTTTACCGCGCTGCTTATATTAACTTTGTTTATGTGCGGTTATTTTAATAGCTTATAACGCGTGTTAACTTATAGTACTATATTTATTTTTACTGCTTATTGCGCTAAAGCAGGTTAAACGGCTTTATTATTGCTAAAATATATTAGCTATAATTAATTTATAGTAAAAAAGCTAAAATTATTATTTATAACGGTATAGTTTACCGCGTTTAATTGTTTAGCTTAATGTTAGCTTATTTAATATATTATAATAGCGTGGGCGGCAATTATACGAAAGCAAACCTTTTTTACGCCTAAGTTAAAAAAGGTAAACCGATTGCCGCGATAAACGCATTAAGCGCAAGCGTTAATATTTTCGATATTTATAAAACAATATATATAGCGCTACTTTATATATTATACGACTATATATAAAAAAGTAAGCGTGCTAGTTATAATAAACGGCGCAGCAAATTAATTATTTTTTATTTACGGCTAAATAATAACTTGGATAACTTAAATAATAACGACGTAAAAGGTAATTATGCGCGGCTAAGTGCGTATATACGCTTAAAAAAAAAAGGGCTGGTTATATTTATAAAAAAATCGAGTTGTTTAAAAAACGTTTAAGCTAAGTTTAAAAAAATAAAAACAAAAATAAAAATAAAAAATAAAAATAAAAAAAAAAAGCAAAAAAAAGTAAAACAAAGTTGTTTTATAAAAAGCGGGGTAAAAGTTAATATATAAAAGTTTTTAAAAAGTATATAATATTATTAAGCGGTTTTAAATAAAGTAATAAATAATCGAGCAAATTATAAAGGTTATAAAATAAACAAGGCTTAATATAATCGATATTATATAGCTAGCAATAATAATTTAAATATAAAAGTAGAAAACGTGAAAAAAGTAAAAAAAATAAAAAAAAAAAATAAAAAAGAGAAAAAAAAAAATGTGGACAAGGTAAAAAAAAAAGTAGTAAAGAAAATATATAACGTGGTTAAAAAAATAAATAAAGCGAAAGAAAAAAAAAATAACATGGTCGAGAAAATAAACAAGGCGAAAAAAATAAAAAAAGTAAAAAAAAATAATTTAATAATGCTTAGCTTAAATTTATTTATTAAAAAAAGCAAGCATAGTTTAATTAAGTTTTTATATTATTTTTTTTTTAAGCTTTTACTGCTTTTGCTGCTTTTACTGTTTACGCTTATATTATATAAAGCGCAGCTTATTTTTAAGTTTTAGCTTTTTATTTTAAAGCTGTTTTTTAGTTCGTTTAAGCTTTAGCTTTTTTATATACTATATCGCACGTTTTCGCACTATAATGTAAAAAACTATAGCAACTTAAATATAAATAATATATTAGTTAGTTTAAACAAAACTATAGTTATAATTTAATTTAACGTTTAAAAATAAGTAGCTAAAAAAAAACAAGTAATAATTAAAGTTAAAATAACGCTATAAAATTTTTATAAAAAGTGAGAGCATGTTAAGCGATAGCTGCTTTAACTAGCCTAGGCTTGTTTTTTTTATTTTAATAAACGTTTAAAAAATTAGCCTTGCTAAGCTTACTATGGCGAATATATATATATTATTGCGTAAAAAAATTGCGTATATAAAGATAAACTAGCGGTTATTTTAAGTATAATAATAACAACGAAAAAAATGGCTTTTTATTTAAGCTGTTTTAATTATACGATATTTTATAAGTTTTATATACGATAAACTAAAAATAAAATAAGCTTTGCTTAAATAAATTATAAAGCTAACTATATTTATAAAAGCTTAATAATTAATGTGCTTGCTAAATATGCTATTAGTTTAAAGAGAGAGCGCTTAAATAAAGTGTTATAAGATTAGTTTAAAATAACGTTATATTAGTTGCTAGACAAGATAAATCTTGAGGCGGCTAAAAAGGCTTATAAAACGTTAACAGAGGCTTTAAAGAAGAAAATAAAATAAATAAAGCATAAAATGAATATATTATTTTAGCTTTTTTATATAGTTTATATATAAAATTTAATATAATGTAATAATATGTGTTTAAGTATAATTAGCTTATAACTTGTTATAATAAACCGAGCTTTTTTATTATATAAGCGTAATGTGTGTATAGGTTAAAAAATAAGATTTAAGTTATATAAAACAATAATTATATAAAATGATAATTTATATATAAGCATTAAAGAACAAGAAAAAAAAATATAAAAATATAGTTTTAACTAAGCATAGTTTTTTTATATTTTTTTATAAAGAGGTGTTTATAAAAAAAATTTATATTATATTTATATTAAGCTTAGTTAAAGTAGTAAATTAATTATATAAGCTTTTTATTTAGATTTTTATTTATTACAAGGCTTTTTTTTTTTTTTTTAGCTTTATATTTAATTAATAAGTTTTTAGCTTTTTAGTATTTTTATATAATAAAAACTATTGTTAACTAAGTTTATTAATATAATTAAAACTAATTTAATTTTTATTAAGTTTACTACGTTTTTTTATAAGCAAATATATAATAAAAAAAAGATAATAAATAAAGTTATTAATTGTTTATATAATTGTTTTTACCGGGCTTTTTTTTATAGGTAAACTATATTAATTTTGCTTTTTTATTAAGTTTATAAAGTTTATAAAAAAGCAAGTTTTTTTTATTTTCGAGATATAAAATATGCTTATGCTTAAAAAAGGTGGTGTTAGTTATAGATAGCGCGCGCGTTTAAATAACCTTTGTAATAAAATTTTTTTTAGTTATTTTTTTTTAAGCGAAGGTAAAAGTAAAGGCGAAAACGAGGCTATGGCTAAGGCTGCTATAGTGTGGCAAAAGTCCGCGAGGCTTGTTTTAAATTATAAAAAAAAGTCTAGTTTTATAAAAAAGCTTTAAGTTTTTTAAAAATAAAGCGTGCTTTTAACTATCGGTCGAAATATTTTTAATATAAGGCTATAAAATTTTTACGAGATAAAAAAAAATAAAAATAATAAAAAAAAAAAGAAGAAAAAGCCGAGGGGGGCATAAATAAAGCGGCAACTTGTTTTTATTAACGCGAAATATATATATTATATAAAGTTGTATTATTTTTTCGCCGGTTTATTAAATAAAGTATTATAAGTATAAAAGGTTATATAGCGGTACTAAGCAAGCTATTTTATTATTTTGTTTTTTTTATAGTTGTTATTATTGTAAAATATAATATATGTTTAATTTAAAGTAATTAATAATATTATTTACGCTAGGTTTACTACGGCAAGTATTAAGCTTATAAACTATTTTTTTTTAAGCAAAAATAAAGCTAGCATATTAATTTTATTAAAAATATTAAGCTTTTGTTTTTTTTTCGCTTTTTTTGCTTTTGTTTTTTTTATTATTAAGTAATTAAAACTTTAAAAATATATATATTTTTTATTTATTTATCGATATACCTAGATTATGTTTATTAATTTAATTATTTTATACGTGATTTTTTAATTTTTTATTATTTTTATACTTATTTTTTTATTTATTTTTATTTTTTATAAATATATTATACTTTTAAGCTTAAGAAATTATGAATAATTAAATTTATATTATATTGTACGTTTTATTTTTTTTTTATTTTTTTTTTACTTAGTTAAACTAATTATTAAGCGTGAGATAAAAAACTTTTTTTTTATTAATTATTTAAATTATATTATTTAAAGAATTTTTTTATTTTAAAAAACTTTTGTTTTTTTTTATTAAAATTATAATATAATAATATATTAACTTTATTTATGCTAATATTAATAATATTAATATAAATAAATTTTTATTAAACTAGGTTTTTTTAAAAGTTAATAAAGTAAATATCTACGATAATATATATATATAATTTTTTTTTTCTACGTTATTTTATTTTTTTAATTTTATTTTTTTATTTTATTTTTTATTATTATAACCTTGCAGTATAAGTTTAACAGCTGCAGTTATATATATTAAAGGTAATTACGCTATTAAGCTAAAGGCTTTTTTTAATAAAGCAAAAATAATAATATTTATTATTTAGTTTTTTATATAAAATATAACGCTATAGTGCAGCAAGAACAATAAATAAAAAAATTTTTATTTATAGCGCGTACTTGTTTTTTTAAAAACTAAAGTAAAAAAAAGTTGTAAACTATTTTATTTATTTTAATTAGCTTTTATTTTTAGCTAAAGCTTGGCGCAATTATTAGCTAATTTAATAAAATATTTAATAATATTATTATTAATATAATAATAAATCGTTAATATTTGCTAACTTAATAAAAAATACGACTATATTGTTTTTTATACGACGCTAGCGATTTATTATTAATAATATATATATATTTTATAATATAAACAAAAAAAAAAACTATTTTAAAAATATATAAGCAGCAATAAAAATTAAACATATAAAAGTTATTTAAACTTACGTATTTTTTATATTAAATATTATTTTTTATAAGCTTTAATTTAATTTAAATTTAAGGCATAAAAAAATTAAAATTAAAATATTTATAAAAAAACGTCAACAAAAAAAACAATTAACTATTTTAAAAATTTATAAGCAGCAGTAAAAGTATATATGTTTTAAACTATAAACTAAAAAATATTTATACTTAAAAAATAAAGCGCTTTAAATTTTAATATAATGTTAAGAAATTAATTTTTAAGGTAAAAAAGCTATTAAAAAATTGTTTACTAAAAGTTTTTACGACAAAAAAATATTTATTTATTTTATTTTTTTTTTTTTTATTTTAAAAAAACGATTTTTTACTTATATTTAAGTATATAAAGTTTATTTTATTTATTATTTTATAATTATTTCTGCTTGTTTTACTATAATATTTTATTTAGTGCTATAATAAAGTTTAAGTTATTATAAAATATAGTTAAGCAGAAATATTTTTAGCTGTTTTAGGTATTATCGGCTGGTTAAGCAGCAACGCGCGGACAAAAAAAGTGATTAGCAGAGGTACGTCAACAAAAGCAAGGGTAAAAACAAAAGAAATTATAGCTATAAACGCTTATAAACGCGTTAAGTATTAATATTATTTACGCGTTTATATAGTAGCCGCTGCATGATTATAGCTAAAAAAGCAAAAGCGTATATATTTTGCTGCCGGCGTTTAAGTTAAATAATATTAACGCAACGTCAAAAAAAAAAAAAAGAGTAGTCGACGTAAAAATATTAAACTAGCTTTAAGGCAGCCAGAAAAAAATAAAAAAAAGCGCACTTTATACCGCGTAAAAAAAAGATAAATTTGCTGTTAAATATAAAAATGTTAAAGTTAATAAAAGGGCTGCAGTATTAGCAGGCAATATTTAATAAAGCTATAAACGGTTAAAAAAAATTAAATTACGTGTAACGTGGCTAAAAAAACGTAAAATATACGATCGATAATAAAATAATAAAAAAGTAAAGAAAAAAAAGTGATAATAGCGAAGACAGCAAAAACAGCAAAAATAGCAAAAACAGTAAAAATAATAAAAACAGCGAAAATAAAAAAAATAAAAAAAGCAGTAAAAGCAGCAGCAAAAGCAGCAGCAAAAACAAAAATAAAAATAAAAACGAGGACAAAAACAAGAAAAAAAACGTATGCGTAATAATATTAAATATTTAGCGTATTAAAAAAAGCTGCTAAATAAGTTCGGGCGTTTATATTTGCGTGCGTGCATGCGTGCGTATATAATAGTGCGGCAGCGCGGCAAAGGCTATAGCAGCGCGTATAAAAAATAAAAAATATTTTAAGCAATCGCTAAATATATTTTTTAACCGAAATATATAAGGCAGCATTTAAGCTTTTATTTTTTTATATTTATTTTAGCTTAACCAGGCTGTGCTTTTTAAATAAAAATACCGCGCGCAAAAATATTTGCTTTTACTTTTATTAGCTCGATATAAACTTAGAAAAAACGCTATATTTAAAAAACCAGGTAAATATATAGCAAAACATACGTTATTTTTATTTATATTTTTTATTTTTATTGCTTTTATTTTTTTTTTTACGATAGCTTTTTTTTTTTTTTTTATTTTTATATTACGTTTACTCTTTTATATTTTTTTATATTTTAAAGCGTATTGCTTAAACCGTTATAATATAATAATCTTAAATAATTATTAGTTTTATTATAGTAAAAAATAGTAATAATATAATGCGCGACCTTGTATATTTTAAGCGCGCAAATAATTAAATATATAGCGAGACCTGCTTTTTTTAATAAATAAAAAAACTTAATATTTTTACGTAAAAAGCTTTTTTTTATTTAATAAATAATAGTTAAAATATTAATATAAATATAAATAAATAAAATTATATAGCTAAATAAATATAATAAAAAGTTTTATATATTATTTACAATATTATATATTAGCTAATTATGTTATTTATTTAAAAAGCGCGTATAGCTTTGCTAGCTATATAAAAATATAATTTACTTCGGTATATTTAATTTTTTATTTTTGTTTTGCGTTTTTTTATTAATTATTTAGTTTTTAATAATATATTGTCGAGCTTATACGCACTGCGTTTTTATTTTTTAGCCGAAAAAAAAAATATTTTGTCGCGCAATGTAAGCGTTTATAAAAAGCGATATATAATAATAAATAAATACTGTTTATTACGATCGACTTTACGTTTTATAAAATTTACTTTATAAAACTTGTTTATAAAACTTGTTTATAGAATTTATTTATAGAATTTGCTTGCAGAACTTGTTTATAGAATTTATACTATAAAACTTATTTGCAGAATTTATCTGCAAAATTTGCACTATAAAACTTGTTTGCAAAATTTGCCTGCAAAACTTGCTTGCAGAGCTTTTAATATATTAACGTACTATATATTAAACGGCCGCGCTATTTGCTAATCTAAAAAAATAAGATTTAGTTTAATGCGGTTTTTAAGTTTTTATTGTATAAGGTATATTTTATTTCGAGGTTTTTTTAAATTTAAAAAATATAGCGTTAAAAGCTAGGAATTAAAGCTTTAATTTACTTTTTAAACCTGCTGTTAATTATATTTTAACTTTATTAGATTTTCCGGCGCTAGTAACGCTAGCACGGACGAATTTTTATTTTACTAAAATTTTTTAGCGCTACGCGTAATCGAGATTTTATAATTTTAGTAAGTTTTTATTATCGCAAAAATAATAAATATATATTAATTATTTTTTTAAAAATAATATAAAACCCGACCTTAGCTTAAACGTAAGCTTCCGGTAATTAAACAAATTAGTGCTGCAGGTGCGTAAAAGGTTTTATATTATTATAAAGAGAGTTTTAATAAATAAATAAACATTAGCGAAGGTTTTTTTTATACGCAAGAAAAAATAAAGATTAAAGACATTTTTATATATTATTTTTTGCAAACTATATATTTAGGTTTATTTTACTAAAGCTTTTGTTTTATTTATATTATAATACCGAAACTTTAAGGCTTAAATTTTTTTTGCCTGCGAGGCCTAAACTTTTTTTATAGAGGTGGTTATTTTAATCGCGGTTTTAAAAAAGAAAATAGTGTTAAAATGTTATAGTCGAACAATCTTTAAAAAAATACTATTTATATTTATATAGCGAACGTAGATTTTAATTATAATATGTTTTTTTTACTGCTTTATTAATAATCTGCTTATATATGCTTAAAAAAACGAAAAAAAAATACTTGCGTTTAATAATAAACAATTAATTTTTGTTAGATTTTCGTGCCCCGGGTTTTTTTGATTAATAGTTGATTAAACAGCTAATAATTCGCAAAAAAATATATGTTTGCGCGGTTTTTTTTACTGTTTCTACTTTACACTTTTATTTTAAAAGCTTTACACTTTTACTATAAAAGTTTTGCACTTTTATTTTAAAAGTTTTATACTTTTATTTCGAGAGCTTTATATTTTTATTTTAAAAGTTTTGAATTTTTTTTTCGACAACTTTGAATTTTTTTTTTAACAGCTTTGAATTTTTTTTTTAACAGCTTTAAATTTTTATTCCGAAAGCTTCGCACTTTTACTCTAAGAGTTTCGCACTTTTATTTTAAAAATTTTGCACTTTTATTTTAAAAGCTTTATATTTTTATTACGAAAGTTTTGTATTTTTATTTTAAGAGCCTCGCACTTTTATTTTAAAAGCTTTGCATTTTTATTTTAAAAGCTTTGTACTTTTATTCCGAGAGTTTTATACTTTTATTTCGAGAGTTTTGCACTTTTATTTTAAGAGTTTTATATTTTTATTTTAAAAGCTTTGAATTTTTTTTTTAACAGCTTTGAATTTTTATTTTAAAAGCTTTATATTTTTATTTTAAAAGTTTTAAATTTGCTTCTCGAAAGCTTTAAATTATTATCGCGGAAGTTTCGCATTTTTATTTTAAAAATATTTTTTTTACGAAGTTTAAGAAAATAGTCTGCGGTCGGCTATTTAATAGCTGAAAAAAATAGTTTTTATTTTATTTTAGTTTATCTTGCGAAAAAAAGCAATAAGTGACCTTTTTATTTTTGAGAATAAATTGGCTAACGACTACGTGAAATATTTTAATTATTAATTTTTATTAGGTTTTATTTATATTTTGTAGAAATAAATATAAACTATATTTGCGCATTTATATAAAATAAATTTTTGTATATTATGGCGGGAAACGCTTGGCTAGCTAAGTAGTACGACAGCATTTAAACGTTTTTTATTTTTAATAGATAGCTAAAAAAAAGTTAAGCGTACTTTTAAGAGAAAAAAAGGGAAAAGTTAATTTAAACCGGCTTATTAAAACTATATTTATTATATATTAGCTAACCGACGCGCGAGTAAACTAAACAAATTATAAGGACTAAGATAAACTAATAATAATTATAAAAAGTTTGCCGCATGAGTAAGCTAAATAAATTATAAAAACTAAAATAAATTCATAATAATTATAAAAGCTTGCTGCGCTTAATGTTTTTTAGAAAATAAAGTAAAGCCTGCGCGGTATAATTAATTTTAAGGTTTTATTGTGCGTTTAATAGCTAATTAATTATTTATTGTTTATTTTTTGTTTATTTTTTAGCTTGTTTTAATTAATTTGATTAATTTATTAATTTTTTATAAAAAAATGGCCGGCTAATAATAATTAAATAAAAGTATATAATAGCAGCAACCTAGAAAAAAATTAATTTAGGCGGCTTAGCTTTTATGAAAAAATTATTTTTGTTGTTTTTATTATAGTATATTAAATAAAGTAAGGCTTATTAATATTTGCTTGCTGAATAAGTTTAATACGTAAAAAACTTTATAAAAGTTTTAGGATTGCTAAATTATTTAACTTTATATATTAATAAAACCTTATATATTAATAAAACTTTATATATTAATAAAATTTTATAACTTTAAACTTTTATTATATGAAAATAATACGTATAATTAATAAATAAAAAAAAGCTTGTTTTTTTATAAATATTTTATTATTAAGTAAAAAGTGTTGATTAGTTAATAAAACTATAGTATATTAAACAATTGTTTATTATAACGGCTTATATAAATTTTTTAAACAAGGGCGAACTAAGGGCAGTTTTTTTTTATAGTATATAAATATATTGTATTTTTATTTAATATTAATAGTAGCGTTATAATTAAGCGGCGTTACGATTTTATTATTTAGTTTAATGTTTTTAATAAAGTTAGAATTATATAATATACTATAAAAACTGCTCGGCTTATTTTTTATAAATTTAGTTTGCTTTTAATGTTTGGTTTTTTTAGCTTTATTAAATATAAAGGCTTTTTTAAATTTTAGTAGTTTTTTAAATATTAAATAAAAGAAAAGCTTATAAACGTAAAATAAAATAATCGGTTTAAATAAAAAAGCTTGCTTATTAATTTTAAGCGTTTTTTTTTTTTTGTTTTTTAATAAAGTTTATATTTAGTTAGCAATGATAAAGGGTTTTTATGTTTTTTTATAAATAATATTAAGAGATAATCTTGTGGTTAAGGTTATACGCTTAATTGTGTATAAAATTAATATTTACGACAATAACTTTTTAAAAGTTTATAGTGCGGTTGATAATATATTATTTAATAAAAGCTATAAATGATTTATATATATATTTTATTTAAGTGTTAAAATAAGATTTAAATTTATTAAAGATAACGTGTTGGCGTTAGCTATAATAATGTTTATAGTAATTAAAATATATTAGCAAGATTATAATTTAAAAAAATAGCTAGTAAATAAAATTGTTAATATTTAAGCGCAGGTGATTTTAACTTATAATAGATTTTTTTTTTTAAAAGTTTTTTAGCCTAAAAAAAGATTTAAATCTAGTTGCTAATAATATAGTTAGATTTTTTGCGATTGTTTACTAAGAATGTTTTTTACAAGATTTTATAAAAATAAAACTTATAATTAATCTTTAAAAATTTATATATATATCGATAATAAAAAATTAAATATACCGCGCGTATTTTATTTATTTAATAAGTTTATAAATTGTTAAAAAAGCATTAAAGCTAGAAATTAAGCCTGGGTTTATTTTTTTTTGTGCGCGAGAACTAATAACGTTAATAATAAAAAAAAAAACTGCAGGTTATTATACTACGTATAATAAAATATTACTGCTGCTAAGTTTTGCGTGCGGGGGTAAAGCAGCTATATATATTAAAATAAACGGCAGGAGGGCGAGGCAGCCGCTACTGCTTTTTTTAGCACGTAAAAAAAAAAACCGCAGCTGTTATTTTATAAAAAAAAAAACTATAATAGCTTGCTTTAGTATATATAAAAAGAAAACTGCTGCTGTTTGCACGCGTAAAGAAAAAAAAATAATATTTATTTAAGTATTTTTTTTAATGCGTAAAAAAAAGTTTATAAAGTGCATATATTAGCAGGTGCAGCATATTTTTTTGTTATAGTTTTTATATACAAAAGTAAAATAATATGTTTATTAAAATTATAAATGTTTTAAAAGCGATTTTTAAAAGCGCGAAATTTAACGCGAAAAAGTTTTTTTGTTTAAAGACGTAAATTAAAAAAAAAGCGAAAAAAAAAAGCCTGCTGCGTTTTCAATAAATTTAAGTCGTTTTAAACAAATAAATTATATATATAAATTTAACTTATATTAAAATAAAGTATAATATTAAATATAATTATTTTATTTTTTTTTGCTATATTTTTTTTTTATATATTTAGCTTTTATAAATTTTTTTTAAATTTTTTTTTTATTTATGCTTTATTATTATTATTTTTTTTTATTTTTAAGTTTTTTTTGTTTATTTTTATATTATTATTAATAATAAGCTGCTTGCTTATTTTTTAATTTTTTACTAGCTTAATAATATTTTATAACATAGCTATTAATAAGTTAGCTTTAAATTTATATTATAATTAAGTTTTATTTATTTTTAACTATTAACTAGTTTTTATAAAAAATAATATTTATTTAATTTAAACAAGTTATAACTTTAGCTTTAATAAATAATTTTTAAGCTTTTTTAATTTTATTGTTAATAATATTAATTTAAGTATATTAACATTTAATTTAAAGCATAATAAAGGTTAAGGCGTATATTATAATATATTTTTTAAAACTTTAGTTTTTTTATGCTTTATAATAATAAGTGTATTTTTTTAAATTTAAACTTATATTATAGAAATAATAATAGTTTTTATTTTATATATATTAAAAATAAACTTTTTATAATTTAAAATATTTATTTTAGTTAACTAGTATATATAATATATATATAATATTTTATATTTAATAAAAATAGTTTTATTTTAATTTATTTAAGTTAGCTTTAAATTTAAGTTTATTTAGTTTTGCTTTTTTATTGGCCGCTTAAAAAAACGTATAAATAGGTTTAAAAAGTTGTTTCGCAGCAAGTTTTTTATTTTTTTTATCTAGGGTAAATTTAATAACGCGGCCGCCGCGTGTACTGCTAGACTTTTTTTTTAATGTTAGCATGCTAAATTTAAACATAATGCAAAGCAAGCAGGAGAGAGAAAAACAAGGGCGAAAGCAAAAAAAAATATTATACAATAAGTTAGCGATTTAAATTCAAGGGTAATTCGAGGGTAATTTAAAGGTAATTTAATGTGTGGTTATTATTTATTAAAAAAATAATTGTTGAGAAAAAAAAAAAAAAAGCTTTATTTAGCTAATAAAAATTATAAATATAGCTACTGCTGCTTGCTTATTAAACTATAAGCTAATTTTATTTTAGTTAATATTGTTTTGCTTGCTATATTTATTTTTCGACTTATTTTTTAATTTATTTTTTAATTTATTTTTATATTTAATTAGCCTTGTATTTATTAGCTAAATTATTTATTACTTAAGCAATATATATAAATATATATATAAGCAGCTTTAAGCTAGCTTTAAGCTTTTTTTTTTTTATACTCGAGTTTTTTTTGTTTTTTTATTAAAGGTTTTACTGCTAAATCTTTAGCTAAAATTAGCTTATGTTTTTTTAATATAAATTATATATATATTATAAGTATATACTTTGGTTTTTTTATTAAACGTGCGTTAATATTAATAAGTTAAGGGATATATATATTAAGTTATTAATAAAATCGATAAAAAAAAACAAGATAATATAGTTTATTGCTAATAATTATTAATATATTTATAATGTAGCCTCTTAATTTTAAATTTATTAAAGCTTTTTAAAAATAACTTTATGGCCTCAACAGTAGTTTTTTTAGCAGTTTTTTTTAGTTTACGATTTATAAACTATTTTTAAATTTAACAGTGATTTTCTAGGGTATATAAGTTATATTATTTATATAAACAGGTATGGCTGCTTTTTATTTTTTTTATTTTAATATTTTTAAATTGTTTTTTAACTAGTATACGCTTTTATTAAATTAAGCTATTAAACGCGAGTTTTATTTTTAAATATATAATTATTTAAACTTTTATAAAACTAAAGTCGAAATATTTTAAAAATAGTTTTTTTAATAGTTTTTTTAAGTTTACTATTTAAATGTTATTTTTAAATTTAACGTAGTAATTTTTTAGGATATATAAATTATATATATTTGAAATTTATATAAAATGTTTCCGCGATTTATTAATAAAATATGCGCATAAAATAATATAAACAAAAAGAATAATTATTTTAAGGACTTATAAGCAGTAGCAGAACTTGAAAGTTAAATATATAAAGGTTATTTAAACTTACGCACGATTAAAAATAAACGCTGCTTTTTTTTAGCTTTAATTTAACCTGAATTTAAGGTATAATTAAAATAAAACTAAAAACAAAGAAATTTTTTGCGCGGAGTTATTTATTTATACTAAAGTTTAGCAAACGGTTATGCCGCTATATTGAAGAAATTAATTGTTTTATTAGCTTTAAGCAAGCTATTTTATTTAAGTGTTTTGCTGCTATTTATATAAATGGTTATTTTAATATTTAAATATATAAAAGCTTTATTATTAATAATAATAATATATTTTAATATTTAAGCTTTAATAGCTATAAAAACGAGAGCTTATAACAGGCGGCTTTTATTAGTTAAGGCACTAAAGCATTATATACTTTATTAAAAACCTAGAATTTAGTTTAAGTCCTTTAATTTAAAGGCTTCTGCCAGTTAATTAAAGTATTAAAATATTATATGCTTTATTAAAAACTTAAAATTTAATTTAAGTTCTTTAATTTAAAGGCTTTTGCTAGTTAGTTAAAGTATTAAAGTACTGTATATTTTATTAAAGACTTAAAATTTAATTTAAGTTTTTTAATTTAAAAGCTTTTGCTGGTTAGTTAAAGCATTAAAGCACTGTGTGCTTTGCTAAAAACTTAAAATCTAGTTTAAGTTTTTTAATCTAGAGGTTTTTACTATAAGGTGCTAAAGTACTATATGTTTTATTAAAAACTTAGAATTTAGTTTAAGTTTTTCGACTTAAAAGCTTTTTTAGCGATTATAATAAAAGCTTGTATTTACTTTTATATAGTTTGCGCTATAATAGTCTTTATTATATTATAGCGTTTTAAAAATATTATAATTAATATAGTGATTTTTATAACTAATTTAACCTGCTATATTAAAACAAGTGTGCACTTTATATAATATTAAAAAAAAGAATAATTGTTTTAAAAACGTGTAAGCAGCAGCAAAAGTTAAACATATAAAGGTTATTAAAACTTATATATTATCGAAGTTTTATATTACTTTTTTTTAGTTTTAATTTAAGCTAAATTTAAGGTATAACTAAAGCAAAATTAAAAATAAAAGAATTTTTTTCTATAAAATATATTATTTATGCTAAGTTTATATATATAATTATATTATGTTTATTTTATTTGTTTACTAGGCTATTATATTTTTAAATAATTATTTTAGTAAAACTTTTATTTTTTTTATTTTAACATTTTTATATGTTTTTTTAGTTAATATACGCTTTTGTTAAATTAAATTATTAAACGTAAGTTTTTCTAGTAGTTTTTTTAAGCTTGCGATTTATATGCTGTTGTTAAATCTCGCGCAGTAATTTTTCTAGTAGTTTTTTTAAGTTTGCGATTTATAAGCTGTCGCTAGATTTTGCGCAACGATTTTTTTAGTAGTTTTTTTAAGCCTGCGATTTATATACTATTGCTAAATTTAACGCGGTAATTTTCTAAGGTATAATAATTTTATTGTTTATATTAAATTAAACTAAACAATTATTTAGCGTTTATTTTACTCGCGTATTAGCTTATTATATTTTTAAAAAACTTTTTTATTATTAAACGCTTAAAGCATTTAAAAAAGTACTGCTAGTTAATTAAAGCATTAAAGTATTATATACTTTATTAAAAACTTAGAATTTAGTCTAAGTTTTTTAATTTAGCAGTTTTTACTAGTTAAAGTATTAAAGCACTATATGCTTTGCTAGAGACCTAGAATTCGGTTCAAGTTTTTTGCCCCGGAAACTCTTTTAGCGATTGTAATAAAAGCTTATATTTGCTTTCGTATAGTTTACGCTATAATAGTCTTTATAAGTAGCGTTCTAAAAACACTGCAATTAACACGGTGGCTTTTATAACTAGTTTATAATATGAACTAAGTTAAAGACGCGCAGGCAGCAGCAGAAGTTAAAGATATAGAGGTTATTTAAATTTGTGTACTATTTAAGACCAACGCGACCTTTTTTCGGCGTAGATTTAATTTAAATTTAAGGCATAAAGGGGGCTAAAACAAGAACAAGAAAACCTTTTTTTGCAAAATATATTGTTTATACTACGGTTACGTATATAATTATACCGCGTTTATTTAACTCGATTTAATAAACTTTGCTGCCGCGCTTTTCTAGAATTAAACTACTGCTTTAAGTTTTCCTTTTTTTATAATTAAGATTTAAAATAACGTTAAAATTAAGTTTGCTATTAAAAAATAGCTTTTTAAATATATTATCGACAACTATTTTAGCTTGTTTATTTATAATTTTAAAACGACGTGTTCTTGTTTATTTATTGCGTGGATTTTTTTTACATAAGTTAATCTTGGCACTATTATAATTTATCGGCTTAAATTTTGCTTAATAATAATTATTTAGATTTATAATATTTTTAAACCTTAAAAACTTTCGTAGCCGATATTTAAATTAGAAAATATTAATAAGCTTGTTATTTTTAGTAAAAATTAAGCGCTTAATATATTTTAACTTTATAGCAGTTTTTTTAAGTCTGCAATTTATATATTGTTGCTAGATTTAACGTGGCAATTTTCTAAGGTATAATAATTTTACTATTTATACTAGGTTAAACTAAACGGTTATTTAACGTTTATTTTACTCGCGTACTAGCTTATTACTACTTAAAAGAACTTTTTTATTACCGAGCTACTTTTAAACTTTAAAAACTCTTATAATTAATATTTAAATTAAAAAATACTGATAAGCTTATTATTTTTAGTAAAGATTAAGCGCTTAATGCGCTAAACTATTATATTTTTAAATAATTATTTTAGCAGAACTTTTACTTTTTTTATTTCGCTATAAATAATTAAGCAGCGCAAAAGTTTTTTAAGAAAAGATTTTAACAGCAGCTATAGCTTAATAGAACTAATAATATGTAAGCAGCCGCAAAAGTAAAAATTATAAAAATTATTTAAATTTACGTTTTATTTAGCATAAACTCTGCTTTTTTTTGGTTTAAATTCGACTTATATTTAAAGTATAAAATAAGTAAACAAAGTGAAATCGAGAACAAAAGAATTTTTTTACGTAAAATTAATTAAACGTAAAGGCTATAATATATTTAGCATTTATATTAAAGTTATTAATACTTAAGTTTTTAAAAGCTATTTTTTTAGTTTTATAGCTATTATTGATAAAATATAAATAAATATTAAGCGCTGCTTAATAAAAAAAATTAAAAAAAAGCCGTGAAAATAAAATATAAATTATTATATAGTTAAACCTTTATAATAAATATAAATAATATATAATTTCGTAATTTAAATTTCGGACATTATATATATTTAGGTTTTTTTTTTTTATAGCTTTATTTATGTTTTTTTTTTGCTAAACTTTTAAAAAAAATTTTAAAGCTTATATATATTTATATTTTTTAGCTTATATATTTTATATATTTAGTATTAACGGCTAAACTATTTTTTTAGTGCTATAAACTTTTATTTTTTAGACGACCTTAAAAACTAATATTTTTTTTTCCGCTTTAGTTTCTAGTATTTTTTATATAAAGCTATCGATCTTTAAAACTTTTACGCGTAATTTTTGCTTAGCTTTTTAAACTTTATTTAGTTATAGCTTTATTTTTCGCCGAGCTATTATATAATCTGCGTTTTATATATATATATAAAAGATCTACTAATTTAAAAAATAATATTTTTTTTTTAGTAGTAAGATTTATTTTAAAGTAAACAATATAAGTATGCCGAACGCTTATACATTATTAGTTTTCTTTTTATGCTTTAATATTAAAAACTTAAAAAGAATATATTAAGGAGACCTGCCCGCTTAATATATAATATTATTGTAAGTGGATAAGCTAAAGTTAATTAAAATAGCTTTACGATAAGGGTTGAACAAGATATTAGCTGCTTTAACGTTTATATAAACTAGATTTTTTTTGTGGATATAGTTTAAAGCGGCAGATATGTCGGCAAGAACTTGTTTTATATTTACTTTTGCGAGGTTATAATAAAAGAGGTTTAGTTATAATATAGTTTATTTTATTAAAGATTGTGCGTCGATATATTTTATATAAATATATAAAAACTAGGCGTCGGCGCTTATGAATTTAATAATATAAAACTATAAAAATTAGCTATTTTTTATTTTTGTTTATATAGTAAAAAAAATTAAGAGGCCTTTATATGCTGCTTTATTTTAGCGTGATTTCGGATTTTTTTAAGCTAGTTTTTTATTATATTTATAATCGCTAAAGAGTTATCGGCGTTCTTGTTAATATAAACGGTCTAAATAACCTTTATAACTATTATTTTATTAGAGAAATCAAAGTAATAAGCGCGAAATATTATTAAATTTTGATTTATTATTACGTTCTTGCTACGCGTTATAGTATACGCTGCACTTTAAGCGCTAGTTACTTCGGCGATCTCGCTGTTATTTAGCTGTTTAAATAAGTAGAAAGCAAAAAAAAAAAGAGAAAATAGCACCGATAAAAGCGCGGTTTTTTTTGTAGCTATAATAGGTCGACTTTTTTTAAGGCGGGCGGCCGCTTAAAAAATAATTAGTGGGCTTTTTATATTGTTTATTTTTTTTATTTTTGCTTTTAGATTATTGCTTTGCGATAACGCAAAAGGCTTTTTTGTTAAAAGTAGCGCGCTAGCTTAGCTTATATTTCGTTTTTCGGTATTATGATTTATATTTACTATAAATTTATAGCGAAAAAGAATAAAAAAGTCTAAAATGTAAAGCCGGGCGCTAATAAAAAAAAACTAGCATTTTAGGCTTAACGTTTTAAAGAGGCAATATTTTACCTGGAGCTTTTGCGGTAGCTGCAAGGAAAAAGTGGTATGTTTATTATTATGCTGCTACAACATGATTGTTTCCAGCAAGTTGTTTTAAAAAGCTACGGTATTATTAGTCGCATTAAAATATAAATTACACCTTGCTTTTTTTTTGCGACTAGTTTTTTAAGGCTTAATAAACGTGAGTTTAATATTATATTTTATTATATTATTAGTTTAGTTAAGATTTAGCTTTTTTATATAATTAATAATCTCCGGTTAAGCGTCTAGGTTTAAATAAAAAGTTTACTTTTTTTGCTTTTTAAGTTGATTTTTAAGGAGGCTTATTAATGTTAAAGTTAGCGTTATAAAATTTAAAGCGGCTTTTAAAATAATTTGCTTGTGTTTTAACTTAAGGATTAAATTTAGCGTGTTTTAGCTAGTGAAGGGTATAAAAAGTGCATTAGTTTATCGTAGACTTTTTTAAAGCTTATTTAGCATAAACTTATTTATATTGCTAAAATTAAAACATAAATTATGATTTTTTTTTATCGTTAAAGGTTAAAGTAAATTATCGAGGTTTTTATAAAGCAAGTTTACGCTATATTTGTTAGCTTATTTTTTAAATTAATATAATAATTTATATTTCGAGAAAAAAAAAAAAAAAATTAACAAGTAAAAAAAGATTTATATAAAATATATATATTAATACGTAAGTAATTATAATAAATTTAATAAAACGTAAGCAAAAAAAAAAAATAAAAAAAATATAAATTATATTTAGTACTGCTTTTTTTATTAATAAAAAGCAAAGATCACGCAGTGAAAAATAAATAAACAAGCTTTGCGTGCACAGTGAGTATATTAAATACGACAGGTTGCCTACGCATTATTACTACGGTGTTTTAAATAAATAAAAACCGCTTTAAAAACAACGTTTTATAATCTTGCTAGTCGAGATAATAATAGTTATACTTACTATTAAAATATATTATTAAGTTTTATATAATATTTACTGTTTTTATACGTTTTTTAAAGTATTAAAACTATTTTTATATTAAATTATTATTTATTATCGGACTAGTTATATTTTATATGCTAAATAGCTAGAAACTATTATTTTATAATTTTATAAAGCGCGCTATTTATTTATTATAAGCTGTTTAAAAGTTATAAAAAAGTGCTTATAAAAAACTTTTTTAGCGTGTTACTACAGCAATATAAAAAATAAAATATTTATATTTTATGCTTTATACCCGAATATAAAATAAGAAGCATTTATTTATAAAAAACACTTTTTTGTTTATTATCGAAAAAGTAAAACCACGATATTATAGCCTAGTAAGCGAAAGTTAGGTAAGGATTTAGCTATAGTTTTATAGTTTAAAAGCATATAAATAAATTGGCTAATAAACAAGCCGAAAGAATAAAAGATTTATATATATAGTTTTTATAATAATAGTATGCTTAAAAAACCCTTTTTTAAATAAATTATTTATTTTTTTATATCGCAAGTTTATTATAATATAATAAATATAATTTAATTTTATATTATTTGTTTACTTTAGTTTAAGACTATTAATAGTAAATAATAAATAGCAGGTTATTTTTTTTTATTGCTGTTTTTATATTTTTAATCGAGCGCGCGTTTGCTTGCTTTTTTTACTTTATTAAAATTTTTTAAATAATATTTATTTATATTATTAATATAGTCGAAAATAATTCTCGTTAATTAGCTTTACTTTAAAATAATATTATATATAAAAATAATATATTTTTTTTTTTAGTATTATGCTTGTTATTATCGCAAGGTTATTTTTATTTAATTCTTGTTTTTTTTTTTTTTGCGTTATAAATTTAAAGCGTTTTTATTTTAATTTTTCCGCTAATTTTAATTAACGTTAGCTTTAGTGAAAGTTCGCGCTTAAACTTAACGCTTTTTTTATAATATTATATATATAGTTTAACCGGATAAACCTTGCGATCTAAGATTCTAAGGCCTTTTTTTTAAATGTTTACAAAGTTGCTAACTATAGCGAAACAATCAAAGAATTATATTTAAGGCTTACCAAGCGTTAATTATACCGCGTTAATAAATTATATATAGCTTAGGCTAACGCAGCTTAGTATATTACCGCTTGTTTAAATGTTTTCAAGTATTAATGCGTATATAAAAAAAAAAATAAAGATAATATTTCTAGCAAAATTTATTAGGATAACTTTATTATAATAGCGTAATTTTTATTTTTTGATTTTATAGTACGTTTTTTTAATAAATAAGTTTATATTTAGCGCGAAAAAAATAATCGGACCCGCGAGATAATTTAAAGAATAAATAGCAAAAAACGCAAAAAAAGCTACTGCGCGGTAAAAGAAAATAATAAAAACAATTGATTACTGCGTTTACTAAATACTCTGCGTTTTAGTTTCTGCAGAGATTTAAAGTAAAAGAAAAAAAAATATTATTTGCTAAAACTATCAAGCATAATTTAAGAGGGTAAAAGCGGTAAGTTATAAAAATAGCACCGACGGCCGATCGCGTTATATAGTTTAAAAATCTGCAATAACTGCTGCTTATAGCAAGGTTTACGCAAAAATAATTTTTTTTAAATATATACCGGTTTATAAATATTATCCGAGTACCTCGCTTTATATATAAAAGTTTTATTTAGCGTTAAGAATTATAGCAAGCTCTACAACAAGCTAGAAATTTAATTGCGACAGTTTTTTATACTTTTTTATAAGTAACATTATTTAATAGCTTAAAGACAAATATATTAATATATAAGCGTATTATAGAAAAAAAAAACTTTTGTTATTTATATTACTTATTTTATAAAATATAAACTAGTAATAGTTTATTATAGCTAGCGTTTAGCACTTAAGCTATATTACGTAAAATAAAGTTGTTAAATTAAATAGCGTTAAGGCTTTTTTTTTTTTTATGTGCTACGCTACGTAAATAAACGTTAACGTTTTTTATATATTTTTTAATAGCAGCACTATATTTACGTTAGTGTTAAATATATTTATTTTAGCGTGAATAAAATAACCTTATAATCGCGTAGCAAATAAATTAAAAAAAATTAATAGCTATGAAGGTATATTGGTTAATAAGCCCTTGGCCTTTTTTATTAATAGCTAAGGGTATTAAAGAAAGAAAAAATAGCTTATATATAAAGATAAAGCTTGCTAAGTATACACTTATGCTTTATTTAATATAAACGCTGTTTTTTATAAGCTTTAATTTAACTTAAATTCGAGGTATAAAAGGTTTATAACCGAGAATAAAGGAAACTTTTCCTGCAAAATTTCTTGTATTTTAGTTTTTTATTAAGGTTATACCGCGTGTTTTCGACTTATTTACTAAGCTATTATATTTTTTAATATTAATTTTAGCGGAGCTTTTATTGCTAAACCTAGTATGCGCGTTATATATTACTAATAAAGTAAACAACTGTTTTAAGAACTTATAAGCAGCAGCAAATATTAAACATATAAAGGTTATTTAAACTCGTATATTATATGCGTTTTACGCTACTTTTTTTTAGCTTGAATTTAACCTTTATTTAAGGTGTAAAAAAAGTGTAATCGAGAATAAAGAAATTTTTTTTGCAGAATTTATTGTTTTTACTAAGGTTTTTTATATAGTTATACTGTGTTTACTCGACTTGTTTACTAAGCTATTATATTTTCCGGGGGTTTAAAGACCTCTAAAAATATAAACTATTAAATACTATAGCGTTTATATTTATTAGAGTTTTTTACGACACGGTTATTATTATTTTGTTTTTATAGCTATTGTTGGTTTTAAATAAGCTATTTTACTCGGGTGCTTTATTGCTATTTATATAGATGGTTATTTTAACGCCGGGTATATTTTGGATAACAGCTATAGCGAGAGCTAGGCTCCAGAATATATATAGGAACTAAAACCTTGAAAACGTTGCGATTGCGCCAAAGTAGTGCTAAAAAATATATTATTAAAAAAAAAAGTAATAAGTTAATAGTCTTAAAATAATTACTAGTTTATTTACCCTTTAAATTTGCGTATTATTTAAGACTTACGCTGCTTTTTTTAGGCTTTAATTTAACTTGAATTTAAAGCGTAGAAAAAACAAAATCAAAAACAAGAGAAACTTTTTATACAGAATTCTTTATTTATACGCGGTTAAAGTAAATAGTTATCCGGCGTTTATTTTACTTGCGCACTAGCTTACTACCTCTCGAAAAAACCTTTTTATTACTGAGCTACTTTTAGACTTTAAAAACTCTTGTAACCGATGTTTAAATTAAAAAGTACCGATAAGCTTGTTATCTTTAGTAAAGATTAAGCGCTTAATGCGCTAGGTTATTATATCTTTAAATAGCTATCCCGGCAAAACTTTTATTTTTTTTATTCTGCTATAAATAATTAAGCAGCGCAAAAGCTTTTTAAAAAAAGATTTTAACAGCAGCTATAGTTTAATAAAACTAGTGACGTGCAAGCTGCCGCGGAGGTGAGAGTTATAAAGGTTATTTGAATTTGCGCTTTATTTAGCACGAACTTTGCTTTTTTTTAGCTTAAATTTAACTTAAATCTAAGGCGTAAAAAAGGCGAAATCGAGAACAAGAGAAATTTTTTATATAGAATTCTTTGTTTATACGCGGTTAAAGTAAACGGTTATATCGCGTTTATTTTACTTGTTCACCCGGCTATTTTATTTTTAAATGGCTATCCCGGCAAAACTTTTACTTTTTTTATCTTGGTATTTCTATGTGTTTTTTTAGTTAGCATGCGCTTTAGTTGGACTAGGCTACTAAACATAAGTTTTTCTAGCAGTTTTTTTAAGTTTACGATTTATAAGCTGTTGCTAAATCTCGCGCAGCGATTTTTCTAGCAGTTTTTTTAAGCTTGCGATCTATATATTATTGCTAGATTTAATATAGCGGTTCTTTAAGGTATAACAATTTTACTGTTTATACTAGGGTAAAATAAACAATTATTTAGCGTTTATTTTACTTATGCACTATTATAACTTATCGGCTTAAATCTTATTTAATAATAGCTATTTAGGTTTATAATATCTTTAGACCTTAAAAACTTTTATAACCGATATTTAAATTAGAAAATACTAATAAGCTTATTATTTTTAGTGAAGATTAAGCGCTTAATGCGCTTTAGTTTTATAGCAGTTTTTTTAAGCTTGCGATTTATATATTGCTAGATCTTACGCAGCGATTTTCCGGGGTATAATAATTATATTGTTTATATTAAGGTTAAGTGAATGGTTATCCGGCGTTTATTTTATTTATAACGTTAATTTTAGTGTACGCATTATAAAACGTTAATAAAAAAAACGTTTGTTTTTTAACAGCAGCGGAAGTTAAACATATAGAGGTTATTAAAACTCGCGCTTTTTTTAAAACGAACGCTTTTTTTTTTAGGCCTAAATTTAACCTAAATTTAAGATGAAATAAAGGCGGAATTAAAAAAAAAGAAAATAATTTATAGCTTTATTGCGTGTAAAGGGGGAAGTTGCGCCTGCGTTTAAAATACCTTTAATAGAAAAAACTTCCGAGTCGATAAATTAGCTATTAGCTTTGCGTTAAGTACTTATAGAGGCAGTTTTAAAGACTTTATAAGCCTACTACGGTTTATTTACAGCAAACTCCCGCAAAACACAAATAATTTTTTTATACCTTTTTAAGCTAAACTATTTAAAATTATACTAGCAAGTATTAAGATTTATAAAGCTTTATTTTTTAGGGCAGCCGCTTTAATGTATAAAATACTACCGCTTAATTAAACTAAGCTCTAGCAATGAAAACAATATTATTGCTTCTCGAATACTTAATATTTTTTTACAGATAGCAAAGCGAAATAAACCTATATTTACTTTTAACGCTGCTTTTTTTCGACTTAAATTCGACCTAAATTCGAGGCATAAAAAAGGCTAAAACAAGAACAAAAGAACTTTTTTTTGCGGAACGTATTGTTTATACTACGGTTACGTATATAATTATACCGCGTTTATTTAACTCGATTTAATAAACTTTGCTGCCGCGCCTCTCTAGAATTAAACTACTGCTTTAAGTCTCTTTCTTTTTATAATCAAGATTTAAAATAGCGTTAAAATTAAGTTCGCTATTAAAAAATAACTTTTTAAATATATTGTCGACGACTACTTCAGCTTGTTTATTTATAATTTTAAAGCAACGTGTTTTTATTTTTTTTATGCGTAGATTTTTTTTGCGTAGATTTTTTTTACGTGGGCTAATTTTAGTATTATTATAACTTATCGGCTTAAATTATACCTTTTGTCGGCTTTAATTTAAGGCGAATTCAAGGCATAAAAAAAGTAAAATCGAGAGTAAAAATATTTTTTAAAGCATAATTTACTATTTATACTAGGTTTATAGAAAAAGTTATGCCGCGTTTATTTAACTTGATTTAATAAACTTTATTACTGCGCTTCTCCGAGATTAAACTGCTGCTTTAAATCTTTTTCTCCTTATAATTAAAATTAAAGTAGCGTTAAAATTAAATTCGCTATTAAGAAATAGCTTTCCGAATATATTGTCGACGACTGCTTTAGCTTATTTATTTATAATTTTAAGGCGACGTATTCTCGTTTATTTATTGCGTAAATTTTTTTTACGTAGGCTGATTTTAGCACTATTACGACTTTTCGGCTTAAATTATACTCTTTTTTAGCTTTAATTTAAGGCGAATTTAAGGCGTACAAAAAACGAATTAAAAGTAAAAAAAACCTATTTTCTAGAATTTATTGTTTATACTAAGTTTATTTATTTATTTATACCGCGTTTATTTTACTTGCAACTTTATATTAAGTGTACGCATTTTAAAACGCTAACGAAAAAAACAACCGTTTTTAAGCAGCAGCGAAAGTTAGATATATAAAGGTTATTTGAACTCGCGCACGATCTAAGACCAACACTACCTTTCTTAAAGTTTAATTCAACCTGAATTCAAGGTAAAATATAAGCGAAATCGAGAACAAAAGAAAACTTTTCTGCAGAACACACTGTTTTTACTAAAGTAATGCTAAAAAATATATTATTAAAAAAAAAAGTGCTAATTTAATGGTCTTAAAGTAATAGTTTTTTATATAAAACTAACGCTGCTTTTTTTAAGCACCGGAAGCTTAGTTAATCATTATTGCTTAAACGTATAAAAGCTTTACTACCGACAATAACAATATACTTTATTATGCAGGCTTTAATTGCTATAATAATAAAAACTTATAATAAGCAGCTTTTGCTAGTTAAAGCATTAAAGCATTATATGTTTCGCTAAAAACTTAAAATCTAGTTTAAGTTCTTCAATATAAAAGCTTTTTTAACGATCGCAATAAAAGCTTATATTTACTTTCGTGCGGTTTATGCTATAATAATCTTTATAGTGTCGTAGCGTTTTAAAAATACTACAACTAACACGGTGGCCTTTATAACTAGTTTATAATATAAACTAAGTTAAAGATAACTGTCTCGAAAACGCGCAGGCAGCAGCAAAAGTTAAGCATATAAAGGTTATTTAAATTCGCGCACTATTTAAAACTAACACTACTTTTTTTAAAGGTAAATTTAACTTAAATTCGAGGTATAAAGAACGTAAAATCGAGAACAAGTGAATTTTTTTTTGCAGAACGCGCAATATACACTAGATTTACGTATATAGTTATACCGCGTTTATTTAACTCGATAACTAATATTATATTCCTACGCTTTTTTAATATAAATATTAAATAAATTGTTATTTTCGCATTTAATATACTTTACTACTATATTAGAGAAAAAAAACGCTTTATTAGCTTTAAACAAGCTGTTTTACTCGGGTGCTTTAAAGCTATTTATATAAATAGCTACTTCGACGCCAGGTAAAGCTTAGATAATAGCTATAACAAAAACTTAATTTTAAAATAAATATAAAAACTCGAGATTAAAAAAAGTGGTAATAAATATAGTTAATATAGTGCTAGAAAATATTTTCGTGAAAAAAAAAGTAGTAATTTAATTATCTTAAGGTTTTAGTTTTTTTTGCGCTTTAAATTCGTTTATTATTTATAACAAACGCTGCTTTTTTTCGGCTTAGATTTAACCTGAATTTAAGGCATAAAAAAAGCAAAATTAAAAATAAAAGAATTTTTTTCTGTAGAACGCACTGTTTATATTAAGGTTATATATATAGTTATACCGCGTTTATTCGACTCGATTTAATAAACTTTACCGCTGCAGCTCTTTAAAACTAGACTGCTGCCTTAGGTTTCCTCCTTTTTATAATTAAAATCTAAAGTAGCGTTAAAATTAAATTCGCTATTAAAATCTAAAATAGCGTTAAAATTAAGTTCGCTATCAGGATTTAAAATAGCGTTAAAATTAGGTTCGCTATTAAAAAATAGCTTTTTAAATATATCGTCGATAATTATTTTAGCTTATTTATTTATAATTTTAAAGCAACGTGTCCTCGTTTATTTTTGCGTAGATTTTTTTTGCGTAGATTTTTTTTACGTAAGGGTTAATCTCGGCACTATTATAACTTATCGGCTTAAATCGTGCCTTTTTTTAACTTTAATTCGAGGCGAATTCAAGGCGTACAAAAAACGAATTAAAAGCAAAAAAAACTTATTTTCTAGAATTTATTGTTTATATTAAGTTTATTTATTTATTTATACCGCGTTTATTTTACCTGCAACTTTACATTAAGTGTACGTATTTTAAAACGCTAACAAAAAAAATAATCGTTCTTAAGCAGCAGCAAAAGTTAAACACATAAAGGTTATTTAAACTCGCGCACTATTAAAGTCTCACGCTGCCTTTATTTAACGCAGGTTTAGCGCGAATTCAAGGCGTACAAAAGGCGCAATTAAAACTAAAGAAACTTTTTTACGCGAAATTTATTGTTTATACTAGGTTTATATATATGGTTACCCCGCGTTTATTTAACTTGTTTACTATGCTATTATTTTTTTAAAAAGCTCAATAATTTCTAAAAATATAAACTGCTGGGTAACATAACGTTTATTTTTATTAAGGTTTTTAGCAATATAATAACTAATATTTTGTTTTTATAGCTTTTTCTTTGCCTTTAATTAGCGCTCGGCTTTGCTTACCTCTTATTATTTTTAATAAACGAGAATTTTCTTGTTAAATATTACCACTTTTTTGCTAGCGTGCGCTAAATCGCTATCTTTGTCTGCCGAGCGGTGTTTTTTAAAAAAACTTATTTTTTTATTAAATATTACCACTTTCTTGCTAGCGTGCGCTAAATCGCTATCTTTATCTGCCGAGCAATATTTTTTAGAAAAACTTATTCTCTCGTTAAATATTGCCACTTTTTTACTAGCGTGCGCTAAATCGCTATTTTCGTCTGCTAAGCAATGTTTTTTAAAAAAATTTATAATTAAAGTGTTTAAGAGATCAAGTGGTTTTTTTTTTATAGAAAAGCGCGGTTAGCACTTATTATTCGAACTTACGCTTTATTTAAAACAAACGCTGTTTTTTTTTAGGTTTAATTCGAGGCGAATTTAAGGCAAATCCGAGTTATAAAAAAGGTAAAATTAAACCTAAAAAAAACATGTTGTATAGAATTCATTGTTTATATTAGACTTTCGTATATAGTTATACCGCGTTATAATATGTTTTGCGGCGTAAAAAGTGCGTTTTATAGCGCTTAAAAAACAGGCTTTTTAATTAAAGTCGCTTATGATTATTATGCTAAAGCCTGCAATATTTATACGAAAGTTTTTTCTAAAGCTTAGCTGCATAAAATAAATATATTTAAACTTATTATACGCGAAAACCAAAAGATTTAAGTCGACGTTTTTAATTTATTTACTCCTTGTTTATTTTAATTACTAGCGTATACGGTAGCAGGTGTTAACAACAATAACCCTGGTTACTAAGTTTATATATCGGCGAACGCTGCTTTTTTTAAGCTCTTATTCGACTTAAATTCGACCTTAATTCGACGGTAAAAAAAAAAAAATTACAAATAAAGCAAACTTTATACACGAAATTTAAGGTTTATATTATTTTTTATATATAGTTATTCTATATATATTTTATTTTTCTAACTTAAAACTTGCTGCGCTGCTAAAGGTTTTTTTTATTTCCGGTTCCGTTTTTTATTTTTTGCGATAAAGATTTTTAAAGTATAGCGCTTTATAAATTATATAACAACTAGGCTGCTTTTTTGCTTATGTTTACCTTGATTATACCGAGTCGCTCTAGCTTTTTTTTATTAAAGCGGCGTTGTAAAAACAACCGTTTTAATAACGTGCTAGCAGCAGCAAAAGTTAAAGTCGTATAAGTTATTTAAACTCGCGCTTTATTAAACATAAACGCTGCTTTTTTTAGGCTTTACTTCGACCCGAATTCAATTTAAATCCAAGGGCTACTAAAAAAAAAAAATCAAAAAAAAAGAAAATTTTATTCACAAAATTTATTGTTTATATTATAATTAAATATAGCGTTATCTTATGTTTATTTTATTTTTTAAACTTAAAACTTGTTGCGCTAGCAAAGGTTTTTTTAGTTTTTAGTTTCGTCGCTTATTTTTTACGGTAAAGATTTTTAAAGTATAGCGCTTTAAAGATTATATAACGACTAGGCTGCTTTTTAGTTTCCGCTAAAATATATGCTAAAAATATTTATTTTTTTTATTTAAACCTTTACTTACTATAAAAAAAAGAAAAAAAAAGCTTAAATTATTTTTTTTAAAATTTAAACCTAATGCTATTAACTTTTAAGTTATAAGCGTATTTATTATATTAAAAAACCTTATATTATTAATTATAACTGTTTGCTATAAAGAGGGTTAAAAATTATTTATATAGCTGTTTTACCTTTATAACGAGGCGCCGAGTTTTTTATACGTTTGTTTAGCTAAAAATTGTTGTATTAGCTTAAGTCCCGTCGAAATAAATAAAAAAAAAAAAAAAAAAAAACTAAAAGCATATACAAACGTTTTTTTTTGGTCTTTATATTATAAAAACTTATATTATATAAAAAAAAACCCCTTTTTTTGTTTTTTTTAAAAGTTAAACCTAGCGTTTTAAACTTTTCGGTTATAAATATACTTATTATATTAAAAAACCTTATATTATTAATAATAACCGTTTATTATAAAGAGGGTTAAGAATTATTTATATAATTGTTTTACTTTTATAACGAGACGTTAAGTCCTTTATATATTTATTTAGCTAAAAGTTATTATATTAGCTTAAGTCTCGTTAAAATAAATAAAAAAAAAAAAAAACTAAAAATATATTAAAGTGGTATAAATAGTTTATATAAAACATAGTTAGCTAAAAGAAATAAGCTTAGTTATTTAACAAAAGTAATATAAAAAAAAAGTTATAAATAGTTTTACCGTAGATTTAAAAAAGCAAGCAAATGAATTTTATTACAACTTTTATAAATAAAGCGTTTTATTTTATATTAATCAACGAGTTTCTTGTTATTTATAAGTAAATATAAAAAGAATAAAGGGTTTAAAAAGTATAAAGTACTCTTTATCTTAACCACTATTTTCTTTTAAAAATAAAACTATTTTTATAAAAATCACTTTAATCATTAAGTATACAAACGTTTTTTCTTGTTCTCTATAGTATAAAGGCTCACTTATTATAAAAAAAAACGCTTTTTTATTTTTTCCAAGAGTTAAACCTAGCGTTTTAAACCTTTTAATCGCAGGCGTACTTATTATACTAAAAAACCTTGGTGATTTTATATATTCCCGGTATATAAAAAAGGGTTAAAAGTATATATATAGCTGTTCTACTTTTATAACGAGGCGCTAAGCCTTTTATACGTTTGTTTAAGTATGAATTATTATATTGGCCTAGGTTTTATTAAAATATATAAAAAAAAAAAAAAAAAAAAAAAAATTAAAAGTATATACGAACGTTTTTCCTTGATCTTTATATAATAAAAACTTACATTATATAAAAAAATACCCCGTTTTATTTTTTCTAGAAGTTATTTAGCGTCCTAGACTTTTTAGTCACAAGTATACTTATTATATTAAAAAACCTATATCGTTAATAATGACCGGCTGCTGTAAAGAAGGTTAAAAATTATTTATATAGCTTGTTTTTATTAATTTTTTATTTTACTTTAATAAAAAAGCTATAAGTCGTTTATACGTTATTTATATTTTAAAGCTAGGTGATTTTTGCCTTTTAAAAAATTTTATTCCTAGACTTAATATTTATATAGCTGCTTTAAAGGTTATAAAAATATATAAGATCAACGTTAATAAAGGTTATTTTTATTATTAATATATAGCTATAAAAAATAATAGCAAGAATATTTAACCCGTGGTTATTTTCTTAGTTGTTATACCAGCATTATTTTTTTATTATGCTTTATTGTTTTTTGTTTTTTCTTTTGCGATTATATTTTTATTATATTATTTTTCTAGCAATATTTTATTATAAAAAGTTTATAAAAAAAGAAAGAATATAATTTAATACTAGACGATACCGGGGTATACACGTAAACGCGGGCGTGAAAAACATATATAAAAAGACGACAAAAGGCCTAGGGCTTATATTAAGTTATTTATTGAAAATAAATACCTATCCCTAAGCCTAACCAGATGGTGGGCTGGGTCCGGTTTGGATTGTATGAGGACCTGGCATGCCAAGGCAAACGGAATCCTTGGTCCAGTTCCATTGTTTGGCGGTGGTTCCGGATAGGTGATTTCGCGAAGGGTTAACGCGATGGTGCCCTTGGTTCGGTTTTGTCGGTCGCATGTAGGAAAACATAAAATAGATGTGTCGGTACGGCCCACCATCGCGGTCGTCGCGGTCGTCGCGGTCTATGCCTATCGGGCGCTGCTGTCCCTGTTTTCTTTTTTTTTTGTAGACTGCCCAGCCTATCATAAACAACAAGAATAACAAGAACAAGAACGACAATAGGATAAGTCGTACACAATGCGATCCAATTAAAATATATGCATTCTTAAGAAAACTATGCGCAATCGTCTACGTACGTATATACAACCAAGTTTTTTTCTCCTCAGCATTTCTACAGGTCTTATATAATTACAACTAACGGGGCTCTCACCCTCTTTAGCATCCTGTTCTAGAGAACTTCAGCTTCATTATTGCCTTTGTTTCTTTTTATAATATTTATCCTTATGTCAGGATTTTATAACTTGTATATGCCTTTTTTCTATAGTAAATAGTTTCCGTGGAAAAAATTATGCGCTAGCATAAGCTATAAGTTGTGTTCTGCACTCCGTATATCCTAAAATAAAAGAAAATAAGGGCATTCAGGTAGGGCGGGGGGATAATATACGCTTATTAATATAAACATTAACCGACTTGCGACACCCAAGTTTTATTCTTAATTTACTGTCGCTTTCGCTTTATTTAGCCTTGTTTTATACAATCGCATAGTACTAGAGTATAAAGAAGCATTAGTTTATTATTTTTTGTTAATTGCCTAGTATTCTATAAGGTGTTCGCATCCTTTGCATGCGTACGCTATAATCCTGTACCCAGTTCCTTAACCTAGTTTCACGATTCAATTGTTTACTTTATAAAAAACTATAATAGTGCAGCACACCCTAGCTGACAAGGCTTTGGTCTATAACCCAGTTTTATAACCTAATTTCATAATCAGGTTATTTACTTTTATATAATAGAAAATAATACTAGTTTAACACACCCTAGATAACTAAAGGTTAACGCTCGACCCAGTTTCTCGACCCAGTTCCTCGATCCGCTTATTTAGTTTAATATACCCTAAATAACTACGCTCTAACCTTTCACCCAGTTTTTCCACCCGGTTTCTCCACCTAATTATTAACCTAGTAGTGCAGCACACCTCGGCTGACTACGCTTCGGTCCTTAACCCAGTTCTTTAACCTAGTTCCACGATCTAATTATTAACTTATAAAAACCCCAGCATACACCCGATAACGAAGCACTGGCCCTTCACCCAGTTTTCTAGTCCTATTACAAAATAAAAAAAAAAAAAAAAAAAACGTCAACATAGTTTTGTCCAGCCATTCCATACTATATACCACCGGTGACCAAAAAAGGTATGCCATCTAGTCATAGCCCAATAATAGCAATAAAAAAAAACCGGTTCCATGGCCTCGGGTTCACACCTTATCCCCTCTTATCGCCTATGTCGCATGCACTCCACCTGCACGTGTTAAAGTTGCATGCGAGCGACCGAAAACAAGGATATAGCCTATATAGCGTATTTTATACCGACAAAGTGCTTTCACCACAGATTTGCTAAAACAAATTTATTAACCCTTCTGTTTTTAGTCCGAGAAGCAACTGCGCTTGCTACCGTTGTCGAAAAAAAAGCGATATAGTAACCAGAAGTTTTTTATAGCCTACCTACCACCGTCCGGCCAGACACTATAGCCACGCACGTATTCGTAGCATGGGCATAGGCACGCTAAACGGTTCGGGTGGGCGACCCTATAATAAAGGAGAGAAAAACCGATAAGAAAAACAGAAAAAAAGTAATCGATAAAGAGAAACAGAGGTCGTAGCGCTATATACGTTATATCTAGGACAACGATATAGTCTCCAGAGTAAAGGCAATCCTATATATATAGCTTTATCTCCAGTAAGAAGCAGTTTCTGCTATTATAAATAAAATCAATCGATAGAAAAAAAATCAACGATTCGAATAGTATGCTTTATATCTATCAGAAGCCCCTCTAGTAGCTCTAGTCATCAGAAAACTCTATATACTTTATTTTCGATGTTTATTTTTTTTATGTTTCGTTCTATTCTGTCCACATGTTTATATAACTTTCTTTTTTTATATTTATTACTCGATCTAAGTTTATCGTATTATATATAGATTTTTTTTTATTCGATTTTTTGGTATGCTGGTCACGCTTTTTTTTCTAGATTATATATTTACATAGAGCTAAGTATAGTATATTGTTTGCGGCTTCTTATTATTACTACTATATCCACTAATACTTGATTATATTTTTTTTTTTTTTTTGGTTTTTTTATATTCTCTTCTACTATAGTTACTCAAGCAGTTGTTATCGCTTATACAAAAGCAATATACTAAAGATCAGCTCGTTATATAGCTTTTATAAATGATCTCTAAACAAGTATTTTCATATATGCCTTTATCTTATACCAGCTATGGGAAATATATACTATACAACTATAACGGCATGCTTGGGATATATAAGATGAATATATGTATGCACTTTATTCAAAGGTGGTTCGACTTATCGTTTGAGACTATTGTACCTAACCTAGAAAATTTTCTAGTTATCTTGACAGCCCTTACTAATATTCTATATTCTAAGCCATCGCTTGTTCGTTTTTTTTTTTTTTTTCCTGTGTTTTCTTTTCTGTGTTTTCTCTTTTGTGTTTTTTTTTTTATGTTCTTTTTTTTATGTTTTCTCGTTTGTGTTTTCTTTTTTTTTTTTTTTCTTAGTTGTTTTTATTACGCGTTTTTCTTTATTAATTCTTTGTTATTATATAATACATTAATTGGATTTTTATGTAAGTAAAGCACGCAAGCCGAGAGTTGCGCTTGGTCCCCTTTTTTCTGTAACGATAAAAATAGAATTTGCTTTATTATAAAACGAAACCTCTTGCTAAAAACCACGTGCTAAAGTAGGCCTATGGGTTCCGAAATGAGGAAACCCAAGGATCCGGTTCTTTATTAGGTACCATACTTGGTACGCTCTTGAATAAACCAGGGTAGCTCGTGGGGGGCCGGTTATTTTTGATTTTTGTTTGCTTTCGCTTACGATTATTTTCTTTAGCTTATTTTTTATTATTTTTTTTCTTTTGGCCAAAATATTATCGTGTGCACTACCTAGTTTCGCCGTAAAATCCTTAGACACCTTATCTATTTGCTTACGCTATAGCCGCTTTTGTTCTATAGGATAAACTTTGCCGACTTTATATTAGTCTATGTTTAAATCGTTGTATACTAGGTCTAGCTAACTAGTCGACCTATTATATAAACGTTTCGCTTCGTATAGCTGGTGAGCGGTAATACAAGCTTGAGCTATAACGGCGTTTCGGTAGAAAACTAAGCAGAAAAAAGAGAAAAAATAAAAAAACGAAAAAACAAAAAAGCAAAAAAGCAAAAGATCACCAAATAAAAAAAATAAGCCGAACGTTATTATATTTGGCCTTATAGTTTTTATAAAATAGCCAGGTTTACTTTTTTTTTTTTTTTTTTTTTTTTTTTTGGCTTTATACTTTTATTAGTATAGAAAATACTTTTTATTAATCTGGTTTTATTTTTTGTTGTCGAGATTTACTTTCGAAACATTATTCTTCTTTTTTTCTTCTCTTTTTTTTACTATGCTAAACCAACTTTACCCATTTATCTACCTAAAAAAGTATAGCGTACTCGTATGCAAGCTATACCAGTATAACATTGTCGCTACAGCTGTTCGAGTTTACCTAAAACAGAACGCTTGTTACAGTGGCCACCTGTTGCCGAACGACGTCGTCCGAGCCTTAGAACAGCGCGTCGAAGCTCTCCCCGTCGCAATTCGCAGTTCTGCCGACATTCCTACCCTGCGGCCACCGCCACCTACGACCCCGGCCATCCCGCTGTTGGCGCCCCCTCGGAAGAACAGATATAGCTGTCTCTAGTGCCTTTTTATCGCTATCGACTCAAGTACAAGCACGATTTATCGACACTGCCGGAAGCAACACAGATAGAAGAATCCCAATCCAGCCCAAGGAGAACAACCGGCGCACAACGCAGTACCACGCCCCAACAGCCGGCCGTGGCGAGAAGGCGTACAATGCCAGCGCTTCTTCCCCACGTCCACGGGCAGCTGGTAGTTCGAGGTCAACCGAGGGCTATCGTCGTCGTCGCCACCGCCACCGCCGCCGCCGCTGCCGACGACGCCCACGTCCTGGTCCCCGTCTCGCTCCCGGTCTCGCTCCCGGTCTCGCTCTCGCTCTCGGTCCCCAGCGTCGGTAGCGCTGCGCAGGGCCCTCGCCGTCCAGAAGACGCTCGCGACGTCGGCCCGTCGTAGCGCCGTCGCGACGCCGAACGCAGTGCTGAAGACAAACCCCTTCATCGAGCGCATAGGATAAGCGCAGCATTTCCAACATTACCGCAGCATCGCCAAAAGGGGCAAGCTGCGTGCGGCGGCCGCCGCGCTCGCCACGACCCCTCTGCACCCGCACCACCAGGGCGTCGACGAGGCGCGTAAAACGGACGAGCAGCGCGCCGTACAGCATGCCGTCTGGAACAGCCTCGCACGCGTGATCGGCGTCGCGTACAAGGCAGCCCACTCCCTAGCCCCCTCGGCGCCTGTTCTGTTCGAGCTGGCCATTAACGACCCCAAGCGGCCGAAGCCGACGAGGCCGTAGAAGACGACCATGCTGGCGTCCTCGCTCTAGCGGTACCAGCGCATCCTAGGCCGCGTGTTGCTATATATCTTGCGGGTCGAGAAAAGGTTCCTTTATAGGCATAAACCCGACTATACTCTCACGCCGCGGCAGAAAAACTGCTTTTATGCCCTAAAGGCGCGCGCGGCCGACATAGTGCCTTATTTTTGTTACTATAAAAAAAAAGGGAAAAAGGCGGCCGAGGCCGCGCTCGATACGGCCGTCCTGGACTTCTGCCTCGCCCTGCTTAACCAGGTTTTCTATATTAACCTGTTCGAAAGCGCGTTGCTAAGCACGTTAGCCGCTATAGCAATTACCGAGAAGGGCGGCTAAATGGACGCGAAAGCGTATACCCCTATTTTCTCGGCTATAATCAAGATAGGCTGGTACCTTATGCTCGCTCAGGGCTTCCGGGTGTACAAGAACGACATGGCGGTGCTGCGTCGCGACGAGAACATGACCGAGAACAACGCCCGCATATAGTGCTCTAGCCTGCTAGTGATTATATGTCCCCTAGTGCAAAAGCTCCTGGTATATACCTCGGGCGAGAGGGCCGAGCCAACGCCCATAAACTGGATCTGCATAGCACGGTCGTATGCTATAGCCGTGGTACACGACTTGCCCAAGCACAGCGCCATCAACTAAGACAGGTCAAAAATAACATATCGCTTTATCTAGTATATTATACCGCAGCTAGGCGACGCCGTAGCCTGTTTTATCGGGAAGACCAAGGCTTTGCTAGGCGAAAAGCTGTTATATTTGTTTAAGCATTACACGATCGATAACATAGTAAAAAGTTTTAACAACGACAACAACAACGATAACAGCAATAATAATTAAAATAATCATTATTAGCATAACAAGGACGGCCGCCGCGTTACCTTCTTTATCCCCTTTCCCTTTATTAACTAGTTGCGGTGGCAGAACAACCAAGGCCACCAAGGGCTCAGCTACTCCTTTCTCCTAGACAGCCGGAACAACATACAGGTCGACGACGGTCCTAGGGCTACATGGCTGTCTCGTTATATCGCCCGCAAGGACTGGCTCAAGAAGAAGTGGTACGAGGGGTATAAGGGTGGCCCTGCCGGTATACGACCGGCGACCTCGTTCCGTTAAAACACGCTGGCCGCATATGGGGCGGCGCTCGACCAGTTCCGCGAGAGGCTGCTAGTGCTCATACATATCACAGGCAAGCAGCCCGGACGGTCGCGCGAGCTGCTAAGCCTGCGCGTCCACAACACTATCGACGGCAGCGTACGCAACATCTTCCTCCACCACAGCCTCGTCTACTTTATCACGCGCTATCACAAAAGGTACAACATCCAGCAGTCGGTCAAGGTCATTTACCGCTACCTCCCGGGCGAGGTGGGCGAGTTGCTCATCTAGTATCTCTAGCTCGTCCGGCCTTTCTAGGAGACGGTGCAAGCGCAACTGCGGAACAATACGCAGAAAAGTCCCTACCTATAGTGTATAAACTATACAGCCCGCGCGCCGGAAAATAAAAAGAACGCCGACAGTAGTGATCTAAAGAAGCGAAGAATAAGGGCGGCCGCGGCGCGTCGACGTCGACGTGAGAAGAGAGTGCGCCGTTATTTTAGCGACCTATCTAGGGCGGGCGAAGCCGAGAAAAAAAAGGAGAGGAGTAAAAAAAGGGGTGAAAAAAAAAGTAAAAAAGGGAGTAAAGTGGAGGAGGAGGAGAAGAAAAAGGAAAAAAAGAATACGTTCTCTTTATTTAAGTACGTAAAAAGCAGTAGAAGAGGTAGAGAGAACAACAACAACAACAACAACAACAGCAACGGCGACAAGGACAATACTACAAACAATAAAAATAACGACGAGGACGAGAACGAGAAGAACGACATCGCCTATAATAACGATAATAGCGTCGAGGACAGCAAGGGCAGTCGTGGTGGCAGTGGCGGCCGGGGCCGTACAATGCAGCAGACCCCCTTGTTTGGCACGTGGGGGTCCGGCAGGCTGGCGAAGGCCCTAGAGCAGCACACGGGACGTCTTCTCGGCTGCAAAATCAACGTGAGTGCGTGGCAGCAGCTCGCTATCGCCACAGCCCGTCGCCACATCGCCGGACCGTCCTTCGAGGCCCTCAAGGCCTTCCAGGACCAGGCCGTGGACCTGCAGGCGGGCCACACCACGTTCACGGCGCACATCGGGTACAAGCGGAAGATCGGCCAGGCCCTGTTCAGGTCGAAGTCGCAGCAGTTGCAGTTCAAACATGTTAGCCTCTAGTGGCACCGGGTGCTGGGGTTAGGCGCGCTGCACGGCGCGTTCGCGGGCCCCCGGAACAACAAGCGCGTGCTGCTCTTCGAAGGCCACACCGAGGGCGCGCGGGTCAAGCGGCTGCGGCAGCTGCACGCCACGGACATGGGGCTGCGGCTCCGCCAGATGATGGGCCACGTCGACGCCACGTTCCGCGCAGGGCAGCAGGCGGTAATCCAGGCGATCCAGCGGGGCGAGGACCCCATCGTGCAGGTCGTGGGCACAGGCGGCGGCAAAAGCCTGTCGTTCATGCTGCCCGCCTACGCCGGGTCGGACGGGATGACCATCGTGGTTGTGCCCCTGCTGGCGCTGCGCCAGAACATGGTAACGCGCTGCGCCCAGGCCTAGATCCCGGCCGAGGTGTTCCGGTCTAAGGCGCCCCCCAGCGTGTCGGCGTCGGTCGTTTTCGTGACGCCCGAGTCGGCGGCCACGTCGGGGTTCGCGACGTTTCTGCAGCGGGTGCAGGGCGCCTTCCGACTCGACCGCGTCGTGGTCGACAAGTGCCACATGCTGCTAGACGCCAGCGAGAAGGCGGGGGGCAACGCCACGACGACAACGACGACAACGACGACAACGACCACCACCACCACAGCGGCTTCGGCCGTGTCGAGGCGAGCGAAGCCGTTCCGCCAGGCCATCCTCGCGCTGGGCGAGGCCGTCGCGTGCATGGGCGCCCAGCGGATCTTCCTGACGGCCACGCTGCCCCCGCGCGACGAGGTGCGCTTCTACCGCGCCGCCTGCATCGACCCCGTCCACGTGCGGCTGTTCCGACAGCCTACAACGCGCGCTAACCTGCGGTACCGCGTCCACCCCTACCGCCCGTCGCGCCGGGGCGGGTTGGGCGGCCTCGTCGCCGCCGAGGTGCGTCGGCTGCAGTTGACCTATAGCGAGAAGGCCAAAATTATCGTCTACAGCAGCACGGTCCGCCGCGTCTAGTCGCTTAGCTCGACGTTGGCCTGTCCGGCGTACTACAGCAGCGTAGGCGGCGACCATGCGAAGGCGGACCTCTTTCGCGCCTGGGTCAAGGGGGGCAGACCGATCGCCGCGACAAACGCACTAAGCGCAGGCGTCGACATCCCCAATATCCGTAGAACAGTACATGCGGCGCTACCTCGCATACTGCGCGACTATATATAAAAGAGTGGGCGTGCTAGTCGTAACGGACAGCGCAGCAAATCGATCGTCTTTTACCCACGGCTAGACAACAACTCGGACAACTTAGACGACGACGACGCAAAGGGTGACTATGCGCGGCCGGGTGCATATATACACCTAGAAAAAAAAGGGCCGGTCGTGTTTATGGAGAAGTTAAGTCGTCTAAAAAGCGCTTAAGCCAAGTTTAAAAAAATAAAAACAAAAACAAAAAATAAAAATAAAAAAAAGAAGCAGAAGGGAGTGGGACAAAGCTATCTCGCGGGGGGCGGGGTAGAAATTAATATATAAGAGTTTTTAAAAAGTATACAGTATTGTCAGGCGGTCTTAGATAAGGTAATAAATAGTCGAGCGAATCGTAGGGGTTATAAGACAGGCAAGGCTTAATATAATCAATGTCGCGTGGCTAGCGATAACAATTCAGATGTAGAGGTAGAAGACGTAGAAAAGGTAAAAAAGATAAAAAAAAAGAACAAGGGGAAAAAAAAGAAAAATATAGACAAGGTGGACGAGGTAAAAGAAAAGGTAGTAAAGAAGATATATAACGTAGTAGAGAAGATAGATAACGTGGTCGAGGAAATAAACAAGGCGGAAAAAAAGAAGAATAACGTGGTCGAGAAGATAAACAAGGCAGAAGAAATAGAAAAGGTAGAAAAAGACAACTTGGTAATGCTTAGCTCGGATTTATTTGTCAAAAAGAGCAGGCGCAGCCCGACCAAGTCTCTATATTATCTTTCTCTCAAGCTTCTGCCGCTTCTGCCGCTTACGCCTGTATTACGCAAAGCGCAGCCTATCCTTAGGTCTCGGCCTCTTATTTCGAAGCCGTCTCCTGGTCCGTTTAAGCCCTAGCTTCCCTACACACCGCATCGCACGTCCTTGCACTATAACGTAGAGAACTATGGCAACTCAGATGTAGATAATATACTAGCCAGCTTAAACGAGACTACGGTTATAATCCGGTCTAACGTCTAGAAATAAGTAGCCGAGGGAAAACAGGTAACAGCTAAAGTTAAAACGACGCTGCAAAATCTCTATAAGGAGTGGGAGCACGTCAGGCGATGGCTGCCCTGACTAGCCCAGGCTTATTTTTTTTGTTTCGACGGGCGCCTAGAGAACTGGCCTTGCTGGGCCCACCGTGGCGAATGCGTATATGTTGTCGCGCAGAAAGATCGCGCATGCAAAAACGAACTGGCGGCTATTTTAAGCATAGTAATAACAACGAAAAAAATGGCCCTTTATTTAAGCTGTTTCGACTATGCGATGCTTTACGAGTTTTATATACGATAGACCAAAAATAGAACAAGCTTCGCCCGGATAAATAATAAAGCCGACTGCACTTATAAAAGCTTAGTAGTCGATGCGCTCGCTGAGTACGCTGTCGGTCCGAAAAGAGAGCGCCTAGACAAAGTGTTGCAAGACTAGTTTAGGGTAACGCTACGTCAGTTGCTAGACGAAACAAATCTCGAGGCGGCTAAGAAAGCCTATAAAACGCTAGCGGAGGCCTTGGGGAAGAAGATAAAGTGGGTAGAGCACAAGACAAACATGTTGTTCCGGCTTTTTTATATAGTTTGTATACAAGATTTAGCATAATCTAATGGTATATGTTCAAATATAGTTAGCCCACGACTTGTTGTGGTGGACCGGGCTCTTTTATTACGCGGGCGTAATGCGTGTATAGGTTAAAAAGCAAGATTTAAGTCGTATAAAATAATATATAAAATGGCAATTTATATACAAGCATTAAGAAACAAGAAGAAGGGTTATAAAGGCATAGCCTTAACTAAGCATAGTTTTTCTATGCTTTTCTATAAAGAGGTGTTTGCGGAAAAGATTTATACTACACCTATGTTAGGCTTAGTCGAGGTAGTAAACTAATTATACAAGCCTTTTATCCGGATTCTCATCTGCTACGAGGCCTTTTTCCCCTTTCTTAGCTTTATACTTGCTTAACAAGTCTTTAGCCTTTTAGTACCTCTATATAGTAAAAACCGTTGTTAACCAGGTTTATCAACGTGGTTAGAACTGTTAACCGGATATATTAACGTGGTTAAAACCATTGTTAACCGGATTCATCAACGTAGTTAAAACTAATTCGACTTTCGCCAAGTCTGCTACGCCTTTTTATAAGCAGATATACAATAAAAAAAAGATAGTAAGTAAAATTACTAGTTGTTTATATAACTATTCTTACCGGGCTCTTTTCTACAGGTAGACCGCGTTAATTCCGCTTTTTCACTAGGTTTACAGGGTCTGCAGAAAGGCAAGTCTTTCTTGTTTTCGAGATACAGGGTATGCCTGTGCCCAGAAAAAGTAGCGTTAGTTGTAAACAGCGCGCGCGTTCGAATAACCTTTATAATAGAATTTTCTTTAGCCACTTTCTCCCGGGCAAAAGTAAAAGTAAAAGCGAAAGTGAAAACAAAAGCGAAAACGAGGCTGTGGCTGCTATAGCGTGGCGAAAGTCCGCAAGGCTTATTTTAAATTATAAATAAAGGTTTAGTTTTATGAAGAGGCTTTAAGTCCTTTGAGAACAAGGCGCGCTCCTAACCATCGGTTAAAATGCTTCCAAGGCAGAGCTACAAAATTCTTACGAGATAAAAAAAGAAAGAAAATAATAAAAAGAGAAAGAAGAGGGGGCCAAGGGGGGTATAAATAAGGCGGCAACGCGTTTTCATCAACGCGAAGTATGTATGTCATGCAGTATCGTTTTATTTTCTCGCCGGTTCACTAAACAAAGTGTTACGAGTATAACAAGTTGTATAGCGGTGCTAAGCAGGCTATCTTGTTGTTTTGTTTTTTCGGTAGTTGCTGCTATCGTAAAATATAGTATGCGTTTAATCCAGAGTAGTTGACAGCATTGTTTACGCCAGGTTTACTGCGGCAAGTGCTGGGCTCGTAAGCTATTTTCTTCCAGGCAAAAATAAAGCTAGCGCATTGAACTTTATTAAAGGTGTTGAGCCTTTGTCCTTTCTTCGCCTTTTTCGCCTTCGCTTTTTCTGTTGCTAAGCAACTAGAACCTTGGAAATATATATATATTCTATTTACTTATCGACATACCCAGATTGTATTTATTAACTTGATTACCTTGTACGTAATCTTTCGACCCCTCGCCACTTTTATGCTCATCTTTTCATTTATTTCCATTCTTCGTAAGCATACCATGCCCCTGAGCTCAAGAAATCACGAACTACTAGATTTATATTATATTGCACGTCTTATTCTTTTTTTACTTCTCCTCCGCTTAGCCAAACTAATTGCTAGGCGTAAGACAAGAAACCTTTTTTTTATTAATCATTTAAATTGCGTTATTTAGAGAATTTTTCCACCTTGGAAAACCTCTGCCTCTCCTTATTAAGACTATAACACGATAATATGCCGACCTTGTCTGTGCTGGTACTAGTGACACCAGCACGGACGAATTTTCGTTGAACTAGGTTTTTTTAAAAGTCGATAAAGTAAATATCCGCGATAGCGTACGTACGTGACTCCTTCTCTCCGCGTTGTTTTGTCCTCCTAATTCCGTCTCTTTATTTCGTCTCCTGTTACTACAACCCTGCGGTATAAGTCTAACGGCTGCAGTCATATACACCAAAAGTGATTACGCTACCGAGCCGAAGGCCCTCTCCGATAAAGCAGGAACAGCAGTATCCATCACCTAGTCCTCCACGTAAGACACAACGCTACGGTGCAGCAAGAACAGCGGACAAAAAGGTTTTCGCTCGTAGCGCGTACCCGTTTTCCCAGAAACCAGAGTAAGAAAGAGTCGCAAACCACCTTACTTATCCCAACCAGCCTTCATCCCTAGCCAGAGCTTAGCGCAGTTATCAGCTAATCTAACAAAACATCTAACAATACTATTACTAACATAACGACAAATCGCCAGCATTCGCTAACTCAACAAAAAATACGACTATACTGTTCTTCATATAACGCCGGCGATCCGTCATCGGCAACGTGTATGCATTCTATAACATAAACAAAAAAGAGAACTATCCTAAGAACATGCAAGCAGCAGCAGAAGTCAGGCATATAGAGGTCATTCAAACTTGCGCACTCTTTATATCAAACGCTGTTCTCTGTAAGCTCTAATTCGACCCGAATTCGAGGCATAAAAGGGTCAAAATCAAAACGTTTATAAAAAAACGTCAACGAAAAAAACGGTCGACCGTCCTAAAGACCTATAAGCAGCAGCAGAAGTATACGTGTTTTAGACCATAAACTAAAAGATATTTACACTCGGAAAGCAGAGCGCTCCAGATCTTAACATAGTGCTAAAAAATTAATTCTTAGGGTGGAAAAGCTACTAAAAAATTGTTCACCGGGAGTTTCTACAACAAGAAAATGTTTATCTATTTTATTTCCCCCTTCTCTACTCTAAAAAAACGATTTTTTGCTTATATCTAAAAATATAAAGTTTATTTTATTTACTATTTTATGATTATTTCTGCTTGTTTTACTATAGTGTTCTACTTAGTGCTACAATAAGGTTTAAGCTATTGTAAAGTATAGTCAAGCAAAAACATTTTTAGCTGTCCTAGGTATTATCGGCCGGCTAAGCAGCAACGCGCGGACGAAAAAAGTAATTAACAGGGGTACGTCAACAGGGGCGAGGGCGGGGGCGGGAGGGATCGTGGCCATAAACGCCTATGAACGCGCCGGGTGTCGGCATCATCCACGCGTTCGTACAGTGGCCGCTGCGCGACTATAGCCAAGAAAGCAAAGGCGCATATATCTTGCTGTCAGCGCTCGGGTTAAATAACATCGACGCAGCGTCGAGAGAAAAAGGGGGGGCAGTCAACGTAAAAATGTTAAACCGGCTCTAAAGCAGCCAGAGAAAGACAAAAAAAGGCGCACCTCGCACCGCGTAAGAGGGGGATAGATTTGCCGTCGAATACAAAAATGTTAGAGTTAATAAAAAGGCTGCGGTATCAGCAGGCGGTACTCGATAAGGCTATAAACGGTCGGGGGGGACCAAGTCGCGTGCGACGTGGCTAAAAAAACATAAAATATATAATCAATAACAAAGTGGCAAAAAAGCAAAAGGAAAAAGGCGGTAACAGCAAGAACGGCAAAAATAGCGAAAACAAAAAGAACAAAGAGAACGAGAAGGGCAGCAAGAGCAGCAGCGAAAGCAGCAGCAAAAACGAAAACTAGAACAAAAACAAGAACAAGAACAAAAAAAAAAACGCATACATAGTTACATCGAACGTTTAACGTATTAACAAAGGCTACTGATCAGGTCCGGGCGTTTATATCTGCGTGTATGCTGAACACGTTTTCTAACCGAAGCACATAAAGCAGCATCTAGGCCTTTACTCCTCTGCACTTGTTCTAGCCTGACCGGGCTGCGCTTCCTAAACAAAAATACCGCGCGCAGAAATGCCTGCTCCTACCTCTATTAGCTCGACACAAACCTAAAAAAAACGCTATGCTCGAGAGACCAGGTAAACATGCAGCAAAACGCGCGCTGTTTTTGTTTACACCTCTTGTTTTTATCGCCTCTGCTTCTTCTTCCACGATAGCCTCCTTTTTTTCCCCTGTTTTTGCACCACGTTCACTCCTTTGTACTTTTTTATATCCCGGAGCGTATTGCCCGAACTGTCGCGGCATAATAATCTTGAACAACTACCGGCCTCGTTATGGTAAAAAACAGCAACAATACAATGCGCGACCTTGCGCATCCCAGGCGCACAAACAACTAAACGCGCAGCAAGACCTGCCTTTCCCACTAAACAAAAGAACCTAGTATCTTTACGTAAGAAGTTCCCCTTTACCCGATAGACAGTAGTCAAAGTACTAACATAGACATGAGCATATAAAACCATATGGCCAAACAAATATAATAAAGAGTTCTGCGCATCGTCTACAATGCTGCATGCTAGCCAGTCGTGCTATTTATCCAGAAAGCGCGCATAGCCTTGCTGGCCACGTAGAAGTACGGCTCGCCTCGGTATATTCAATATCTTATTTTCGTTCTGCGTCTTTTTATTAATTGTTCGGTCTTCAGTAGTATATCGTCGAGCTTGTACGCACCGCGTTTCCATTTCCCAGCCGAAAAAAAGAGTATCCTGTCGCGCAACGCAAGCGCTTACAAAAAGCGACACGCAATAACAAATAAACACTATTTATCACGATCGATTTTACGCTCTACAGAATCTGCCCTGCAGAACTTGTCTGCAGAATCTGCCCTGCAGAACTTATCTGCAGAATCTGCTCTGCAGAACTTGTCTACAGAACTTGCCTGCAGAACTTATCTGCAGAACTTGCCTGCAGAACTTGTCTGCAGAATCTGCCCTGCAGAACTTGTCTGCAGAACTTGTCTGCAGAATCTGCACTGCAGAACTTGTCTGCAGAATCTGCCCTGCAGAACTTGCCTGCAGAACTTGCCTGCAGAACTTGCCTGCAGAACTTGCCTGCAGAACTTGCCTGCAGAGCTTTCGACACACTAACGCACTATACATCAGGCGGCCGCGCTGTCTGCCGATCTAAGAGAATAGGACTTAGTTTAGTGCGGTTCCCAGGTCCTCGTCGCACGAGGCATATCCTACTTCGAGGTCTTCCCGGACTCAGAAGACATAGCGTCGGAGGCCAGAAATCGAGGCTCTGATTTACCTCTCGAACCTGCTGTTAATCGTATTCTAACCTCGTCAGATCCTCCGGCGCCAGTAACGCCAGCACGGACGGACCCTCGTCTCGCTGGAACCTCTTAGCGCCACGCGCAATCAAGATCTCATGATCCTAGCGAGTTTCTGTCGTCGCAGAAACAATAAATACATGTTAATCACCCTTCTAAAGGCGGTGCAAAACCCGACCTTAGCCTAGGCGCAGGCTTCCGGTAATCGAACAAACTAGCGCTGCAGGCGCGTAAAAGGTTAAAGGCATTTTTATGTACTACCTTTTGCAGACTACGCATTTAGGCTTATCTCGCCAAGGCTTTCGTCCTGTTTATACTACGACACCGAAACTCCGAGGCCTAGATCTTTTCTGCCCGCGAGGCCCAGACCTCTTCTGCCTCCGAGGCCTAGACCTTTTCTGCGAAGGTGGTTATTTTGGTCGCGGTCTTGAGGAAGAAGATGCTGTTAAAATGCTATAGTCGAACAATCTTTGGAAGGGTGCTATTCACATCTATATAGCGAACGCAGATTCCGATCGCGGCACGTCTTTTTTACTGCTCTATCGATAACCTGCTTGTACATGCCTGGAAAAACAAGAAAAGAGTACCTGCGCCTAGTAATAGGCAATTAATTTCTGCCGGATCTCCGTGCCCCGGGTTCTCTCGACTAGCAGTTGATCAAACAGCCAGTAATTCGCGAAAGAATACATGTTTGCGCGGTCTTTTCCGCCGCCTCTACCTTGCATTCTCATTACGAGAGCCTCGCACTCTCAACCCGAAAGCCTCGCACTCTCAACCCGAGAGCCTCGCACTCTCCTCTCGACAGCCTCAAATTCTTCTCTCGAAAGCCTCGAATTCTTCTCTCGAAAACCTCGCACTCTTACCACAAGAGTCTCGCACTCTCATCCCGAGAGCCTCAAATTCTTCTCTCGACAGCTTCGAATTCTCACTCCGACAGCCTTGCATTCTCATCCTAAAAGCCTCAAATTCACCTCTCGAAAGCCTTAAATCGCTATCGCGAAAACCTCGCATTCTTATCCTAAAAACACCCTTTTTACAAAGCTTGGGAAAATAGTCCGCGGTCGGCTATTCGATAGCCGAAAAAAGCAGTCCCTACTCCGTTCCAGTTTATCTCGCGAAAAAAAGCGATAGGTGACCTCTCTGCTCTTAAGAATAGGTTGGCCGACGACTGCGTAAAATATTCCAACTATCGACTCTTACTAGGTTCTACCTATACCTTGCAGAAGCAGATACAGACTATACCCGCGCACCTATACGGAATAAACTTTCATACATTATGGCAGGGAACGCCTGGCTGGCCAGGTGGTACAACGGCATCCGAACATCTCTTGTTTCCAGCAGATAGCCAAAAAAGAGTTAAGCGTACTTTCAAGGGAAAAGAGAGGAAGAGTTAACCCAAACCGGCTTATTAGGACTATACCTACTATATGCCAGCCGACCAACGCGCGAGTAGGCCAAACAAATCATGGGAACCAAAATAAACCGATAACAATCATGGGAAGCCTAACGCGCGAGTAGGCCAAACAAATCATGGGGACTAAAATAAACCGATAACAATTATAAAAGCCTGCCGCGCTTAACGCTTTCCAGAAAATAAAATAGAGCCTGCGCGGTATAATCAACCTTAAGGTCCTACCGTGCGCTCGACAGCTAATTAGTTATTTATTGTTTATTCTTTATTTATTCTTTAGCTTGTTCTAATTAATTCGACTAATTTGTTGATTCTTTATGAGGAGGTGGCCGGCTGGTAATAGTTAGACAAAGGTACGCGATAGCGGCGACCCGAAAAAAAATTAATCCAGGCGGCTTGGCTTCTATGAAAAAACTATTCTTGTCGTCTCTATTGCGGTGCGCCGGACAAAGTGAGGCCTACCGACATTCGCTTGCCGGATGGGTTTGCCGCGCAAAAAACTCTGCAAAAGTTCCAGGACTGCCAGACTATTCGACCTCATGTATTGATAAAACTTCGTGTATTAACAAGACTTCATATATTAATAAAACTTCATAACCTTGAACTTTCGCTATGCGAGAGTAACACGTGCAATTAGCAGATAAAAAAAAGCTTGTTTTTTTATAGGTATTTTATCACTGAGCAAAAGGTGTCGATTGGTTAATAAAACTACAGTATATCGAACGATCGTTTACGATAGCGGCTTATATGAACTTTTTGAACAAAGGCGAACCAGGGCCAGTCTCTCTCGTAGTGCATAGACGCACCGCGTTTTCATCCGGTATCGGTAGTAGCGTCATAATCGGGCGGCGTTGCGATCTTATCGCCTAGTTCGATGCTCTCGATAAAGCCAAGACTACACAACATACTACGAGAGCTGCTCGGCCTACTTCCTATAGATTTAGTCTGCCTTCAATATCCGGTCTTCTTAGCCTTACTAAACATAAAGGCTTCCTTAGATTCTAATAGTTCTCCGAATACCAGATGAAAAAAAAGCTTATAAACATAAAGTAGAACAATCGGTTTAGATAGAAAAGCTTGCTTACTAGCCTTAGGCGTTCCTTTCCTTTCGCCCCCCGGTAAAGCCTACGCTTGGTTAGCAATAATAAAAAGTTTTTACGTCTCTCTATAAGTAATGCTAAAGGATGATCTCGTGGTTAAAACTATACGCCTGGTCGTGTGTAAAATCAACGTTCGCGACAACAGCCCCTCGGAAGTCTATGGTGCGGTTAACAGCATGCCACTTAGCAAAAGCCGCAGATAATCCATATGTGCGCTTTATCCAAGTGCTAAAACAAGATTTAAACTTATTAAGGACAACGTGTCGGCGTTAGCCATAACAATGCTTACAGTAATCAAAACATGTTAGCAAGATCGTGATCTAAAAAAATAGCTAGTAGATAAAATCGTCGATACTTAGGCGCAGGTGACCCTAGCTTGTAGTAGATTTCTTTTCCTAGAAGCTTTTTAGCCTGGGAGAGAATCTAGATCTAGTCGCTAACAGTATGGTTAGACTTCCCGCGATTGCCTACCGAGAACATCTTCCACGAGATTTTACGAAAGTAAAACCTGCGATCGATCTCTAGAAATCTATATATATACCGATAATAAAAAATTAAGTATACCGCGCGTATTTCACTTATTCAGCAGGTTTACAAGTTGTCAGAAAAGCACCAAGGCTAGAAATTAAGCCTGGGTTTATCTTTTCTCGTGCGCGAGGACTAATGACGTCAATAACGAAAAGAAAAGCTGCGGGCTGCTATACCGCGTATAACAAAACATCGCCGCTGCCAAGTCTTGCGTGCGGGGGCGGGGCAGCTGCATATGCCAAGATAAGCGGCAGGGGGCGGGGCAGCCGCTACTGCCTTCTCTAGCACGTAAGAAAAAAAACCGCAGCTGCTATTTCATAGAAAAGAAAACTGCAATAGCTTGCTCTAGCACGTATAAAAAAGAAACTACCGCTGTTCGCACGCGTAAAGAAAAAAAAACAGTACCTACCTAGGTACCTTCTCTGGTGCGTAGAGAAAGGTTCACAAAGTGCACGCGTCGGCAGGTGCGGCGCACTCTCCTGTTATAGCCCCTATGTACGAGAGCAGAACAGCACGCCTACCAAGGCTACAGATGCTTCGGAAGCGATTCCCAAGAGCGCAAAGTCTAACGCGAAAAGGTTTTCCTGTCTAAGGACGCAAATCAAAAGAAAAGCGAGAAAAAAAAGCCCGCCGCGTTTTCGATAAATCTAGGTCGTCTTAGACAAATAAGTTACATATGCAAATTTGACCTATATTAAAGTAGGGCATAACACTAGGCGTAACCGTTTTATTCTCTCCTGCTGTATTTTCTCTCCGCATATTTAGCTCCTACAAATTTTCTTTAAATCTTCCTTCTATTTATACTTTATCATTATTATTTTCCTCTATCTCTAGGTCCTCTTCGTCTGCTTTTACATCGTCGTTAGCAGTAGGCTGCCCGCTTGTTCTTTGGTCTTTTACCGGCCTAACGATGTCCCGCAGCACGGCTACTAACGAGTTAGCCTCAGATTCGCACTATAATTAGGTTTTACTTACTCCTAGCTGCTAACTAGTCTCTATAGAAAATGGCATCCACTCGGTTTAAGCAAGTCGCAGCTCTAGCTTTAACAAATGACTCCCAAGCCTCCTTGATCTCGTTGTTGGCAATATTAATCTAAATGCATCAGCATCCAATTTAAGGCATAGTAGGGGTCAAGGCGCATACCGTGACACATCCCCCAAGACTTTGGCCCTTTCGTGCCTTTCGGCAATAGGTGCATTTTCCTGAATCCAAACCCACATCGTAGGAACAGTGGTAGTCCTTGTCCTATGCACATTAAAAGTGGACTCTCCACAACTTAAAGTACTTACTTTAGTCAACCGGCGCACACAGTGTACACACAATACTTTATATTCGATAAGGGTAGCCTCGTCCTAATTTATTTAGGTCAGCTTTGAATTCGAGTCTATTTAGCCTTGCTTCTTTACCGGCCGCCCGGGAGAACGCATGAGCAGGTCCAGAGGGCTGCTTCGCAGCAGGTCCTTTATTTTTTTTGTTTAGGGTGGATTTGGTAACGCGGCCGCCGCGCGTACCGCCAGACTTTTTCTTCGGTGTCGGCATGCCAAATTCGAACGCAATGCGAGGCAAGCAGAGGAGAGAAGGACGAGGGCGAAGGCAGAAAAGGGTACTATGCGATAGGTTAGCGACTTAAATTCGAGGGTAATTCGAGGGTAATTTGATGCGTGGTTGCCACTCACCAAAAAAGTGGTTGTTGAGGAAAAGAAAGAGAAAGCCTCACCTGGCCAACAAGGATTACAGATATAGCTACCGCTGCCTGCCCACCAGACCATAGGCTAACCCCATTTTAGCCGATGTTGCCCCGCCTGCTGCACTTATTTTTCGACCTATCTTTCGACCTATCTTTTAATCCATTTCTGTACTTAATTGGCCTCGCATTCGCTGGCCAGATTATCCACCACCCAAGCAATATATATAGGCATACGTATAGGCAGCTCCAGGCCAGCTTCGAGCCCTCCTCTCTCTGTACTCGAGTTTTTTTTGCCTCCTTATTGGAGGTTTTGCCGCTGGATCTCCAGCTGGAATTGGCTTACGTCCCCTTAATACAAGTCATGTATACATCACGAGTGTGTGCCCTGGTTCTTCTGTTGAACGTGCGTTAACATTAATAGGTTGAGGGATATACATGCCAAGTCATCAATGAAGTCGACGGAGAGAGACGGGACAACGCAGTCTGTCGCCGACGACCACTGGCATGTCTACAACGCAGCCCCCTGATCCTGGACTCGTTAAGGCTTTCTAGAGGTAGCTTCACGGCCTCGACAGCAGTTCTCCTGGCAGTTTCTTCCAGTCTGCGATCTGTAGGCTGTTCCTGGATCTAACAGTGATTCTCTGGGGCATATAGGTTATACTGCTTACGTGGACGGGTATGGCTGCCTTCTGCTCTTTTTATCCTGGTATTCCTGAGTCGTCTCCTAGCTGGTATGCGCCCTTGTCGGATTGGGCTACCAAACGCGAGTTCTACTCTTAGACGCATGGTCATTTGGGCCTTTACAGAACCAAAGTCGAGATGCCTCGAGAGCAGTTCTTCTGGCAGTTTCTTCAAGTCTGCCATCTAGATGCTGTTCCTAGATCTAACGCAGCGATTTTCCAGGACATGCAAATTACGCGTACTCGAAACTTGCGTGGAATGCTTCCGCGATTTACCAACGAAGTGTGCGTATAGAACGATGTAGACAAAGAGGATAACCGTCCTGAGAACCTACAAGCAGCAGCGGAACTTGGAAGTTAGACATATAGAGGTTATTTAAACTCGCGCACAATTAAAGACGAACGCTGCCCTTCCTTGGCTCCGATTCGACCTAAATTCGAGGTGTAATTAAGGCGAAACCGAGAACAAGGGAATCTTTTGCGCGGAGTCACTTGTTTATACCAAAGTTTAGCAAACAGTTATGCCGCTGTATTAAAGGAACTGGTTGCTTTGTCGGCTTCAGGCAAGCCGTCCTATTCAGGTGCCTTGCCGCCATTTATATAAATGGTCACTTCAACACTTGAACATACGAAAGCCTTACTACCGACAATAGCAATATACTTTAATATTCGGGCTCCAATAGCCACGAAAACAAGAGCTTACAACAGGCAGCTTCTGCCAGTTAAGGCACTAAAGCACTGCATGCTTCGCTAAAAACCCAGAATCTAGTCTGAGTCCTTCGATCTAGAGGCTCCTGCTGGTCAGTCAGGGCACTAAGGCACTGCATGCTTCGTTGAAAACCCAGAATCCAGTCCGAGTCCTTCGATCTGGAGGCCCCTGCCAGTTAGTCAAGGCACTAAGGCACTGCATGCTTCGTTAAAGACCCAGAATCCAGTCCGAGTCCTTCGATCTAGAGGCTCCTGCCGGTCAGTCAGGGCACTAAAGCACTGCGTGCTTCGCTAAAAACCTAGAATCCGGTCCGAGTCCTTCGATCTGGAGGCTCCTACCACAAGGCGCTAGGGCACTGCATGCTTTACTAAAGACCCAGAATCCAGTCCAAGTTTTTCGACCCGGAGGCTTTTTTAGCGATCGCAATAAAAGCCCGTATTTACTTTCGTGTGGTTTGCGCTATAATAGTCTTTATTATATCGTGGCGTTCTGAAAATACCGCAACCAATACGGTGACCTCTATAACCAGTTCAACCTGCTATGTTAAGACAAGTGCGCACTTTGTACGATATCGAGAAAGAGGATAGCCGTCTCGAAGACGTGCAAGCGGCAGCGGAAGTCAAGCACATAAAGGTCATTAGAACTCGCGCACTATCGGAGTCTTACGTTGCCTTTCTTTGGCTCCGATTCGAGCCGAATTCAAGGTATAACCAAGGCGAAATCAAAAACAAAAGAATCTTTTCCTGCAGAACGCACTATTTATGCTAGGTTTACGTACATAGTTATATCGCGTTTATTCCACTTGTTTACCGGGCCATTATATCTCTAGATAGCCATCCCGGCAAAACTCCTACTCTTTTCATCCCGGCATTCCTGTATGTTCTCTTAGTTAGTATGCGCCTTCGTTGGACTAAGCTACTAAACGCAAGTTCTTTTAGTAGTTCCTTCAAGCCTGCGATCTATATACTGTTGCTGGATCTTGCGCAGCGATTCTCCTAGCAGTTCCTTCAAGCCTGCGATCTATATGCTGTTGCTGGATCTAACGCGGTAATTCTCCGGGGTATAACAATTCCACTGTTTATACTAGGTTAAACTGGACAATTATCCGGCGTTTATTCCACTCGCGCACTAGCCTACTATATCTTTAAAAAACCTTTTCGTCACCGAGCGCCTGAGGCGTCTAGAGAAGCACTGCTAGTTAATTAAGGCACTAGAGCACTGTATGCTTCGCTGGAGACCTGGAATCTAGTCCAAGTCTTTCGCCCCGGAGACTTTTTTAGCGATCGCAATAAAAGCCCGTATTTACTTTCGTGTAGTTTGCGCTATGATGGTCTTTATAGGTGGCGTTCCGAAAACACCGCAACCAACACGGTGGCCTCTATAACCAGTTTATAACATGAACCAAGTTAAAGACGCGCAAGCAGCAGCAGAAGTCAAAGACATAGAGGTCATTCAAATTTGTGTACTATCTAAGACCAACGCGACTTTTCTTCGGCGTAGATTCGACCTAAATTCGAGGCATAAAAGGGGCTAAAACAAGAACAAAAGAACCTTTTCCTGCGAAATACACTGTTTATACTACGGTTACATACATGGTTATACCGCGTTTATTCGACTCGATTTAATAGACTTCGCCGCCGCGCCTCTTCAGGACTAAACTGCTGCCTTAGGTCTCCCCCTCCTCATGATCAGGATCTAAAGTAGCGTCAAAATCAGGTTCGCTATCAAGAAATAGCTTTCCGAATATATCGTCGACGACTGCTTCAGCTTGTTTATTTATAATTCTAAGGCGACGTATCCTCGTTTATTTATTGCGTGGATTTTTTTTACGTGGGCTAATCTCGGCACTATTACGATTTATCGGCTCGAATCTTGCCTAACAGTGGTTATCTAGGTTTATGATACCTTTAGACCTTAGAAACTCTCGTGGCCGATACTTGAATCAGAAAGTACCGATAGGCTCGTTATCTTTAGTGAAGATTAAGCGCCTAATATGCTTTAGCTTTATGGCAGTTCCTCTAAGTCTGCGATCTATATGTTGTTGCTAGATCTAACGTGGCGATTCTCCGGGGTATAACAATTCTACTATTTATACTAGGTTAAACTAGACGGTTATCCGGCGTTTATCCCACTCGCGCACTGGCCTACCACCACTTAAAAGAACCCTTTCGTCACCGAGCTACCTTTAAATCTTAGAAACTCTTGTAACCAATACTTAAATCGGAAAATACCGATAAGCTTGTTATCTTTAGTGAAGATTAAGCGCCTAATGCGCTAGGCCACTATATCTCTAGATGGCTATCCCGGCAGAACTTCTACTTTTTTTACCCCGCTATAAACGATCAAGCAGCGCAGGAGCTTCTTGGGAAAAGATTCCAACAGCAGCTACAGCTTAATAGGACTAGTAACGTGCAAGCGGCCGCAGAGGTGAAAGTCATAGAGGTCATTCGAATTTGCGCCTTATCTAGCACAAACTCTGCCTTTCTTCGGCTCAAATTCAACCCGTATCCGAGGTGTAGAATAAGCAAACAAGGTAAAATCAAGAACAAGGGAATTCTTTTACGTAAAATCAATTAAACGCAAAAGCTATAATATATTCAGCATCTGTGTTAAAGTTACCAACACCCGGGTCTTCAAAGGCCATTTTTTTAGTCTTGTAGCTGTTATCGATAGGACATAAGCAAATGCTAAGCGCTACTTAGCGGAAAAAGTTAAGAAAAAGCCGTAAGAATAAGATATAAGTTGCCGCATGGCCAAACCCCTATAATAAACATAGACGATATATAATTTCGCAATTTAAATTTCGGACATTATGTATGTTTAGGTTTTTTTTTCCTATAGCTTTATTTATGCTTTTCTTTTGCTAGACTTTCGGAAAAAATCTTAAAGCCTGTATATACTTATACCCTCTAGCTTATATACTCTATATATTTAGTATTAACGGCTAAACTACCTTTTTGGTGCCGTAAGCTTTCGTTTTCTAGACGACCTTAGAAACTAGTACTCTTTTTTCCGCTTCGGTTTCCAGCATCCTCCACACAAGGCTGTCGATCTCTAAAACCTCTACGCGCAACTCCTGCTTAGCCTTTCGAACTTCGTCCAGCTACAGCCCCATCTTTCGCCGAGCTGTCACACAATCTGCGTCTTGTGCATGCACATAAGAGATCTGCCAATCCAGGGGATAATGTTTTCTTTCCGGTAGCAGGATTTGTCCCAAGGTAAACAGCATAAGCACGCCGAACGCCCACACGTTACCAGCTTTCCCCTTGTGCCTTAACGCTAAAAACTCAGGGGGAATATACCAAGGAGACCCGCCTACTTAATATGCAGTACTATCGCAAGTAAATAAGCCGAAGTCGATTAAAATAGCCCCGCGATAAGGGCTAAACAAAACGTTAGCCGCTTTAACGTCCATATAAACTAGATCCTTCCTGTGGATATAGTCTAGAGCGGCAGATATGTCGGCAAGAACTTGTTCTACATCCGCTCTTGCGAGGTTACAATAAAAGAGGTCTAGTTATAGCGTAGTCTGCTTCGCTAGAGATTATACGTCGACATATTCTATATAAATGCATAAGAACCAGGCGTCGGCGCCTATAAATTTAGCAATATAAGACTACAAGAATTAGCTATTCCCTGTTTTTGTTCATATAGTAGAAAAAATCAAGAGGCCCTCACATGCTGCTTTACTCTAGCGTGATTTCGGACTTCCTTAAGCTAGTCCTTTGCCGTATTTATAATCGCCAGGGAGCTATCGGCGTCCCCGTTAATATAAACGGTCCGGACAACCTTTACAACTACCATCTTACTAGAAAAGTGGGAGTAATAAGCGCGAAACACTATTAAATTTTGATTTACTATTACGTTCTCGCCACGCGTTATAGTATACGCCGCACCCTGAGCGCTAGTTACTTCGGCGACCTCGCCGTTATCTAGCTGTTTAAATAGGTAAAAAGCGAAAAAAAAGGGAGAAAGTGGCACCGATAAAAGCGCGGCTTTTTCTGTAGCTATAACAGGTCGACCTTCCCTAGGGCGGGCGGCCGCTTAAAAAATAATCAGTAGGCCTTCCGTGTCGTTTATCTTTCTTATTCTCGCCTTTGGATTATCGCTCTGCGATAACACAAAAGGCCTTTTCGTCAAAGGTGGCGCGCTAGCCTAGCCTATACTTCGTCCTTCGGTATTATGATTTATATTTACTACGAATCCGTGGCAAAAAAGAATAAAGAAGTCCAGAATGTGAAGCCGGGCGCTAGTAAAAAAAAACCAGCATTCTGGGCCCAACGTTTTAGAGAAGCAGTACCTCACCTAAAGCTCTTGCGGTAGCTGCGAGAAAAAGGTAGTATGTTTGTCATTACGCTGCTACAACATAATCGTTTCCGGCGAGTTGTTTTAAAAAGCTACGGTATCGTTAGTCGTATTAAAATATAGATCACACCTCGCTTTCTTCTTGCGACCGGTTTCTTAGGGCTCGACAAACGTAAGTTTAATATTATACCCCACTATATCACTAGTTTAGTCAAGATCTAGCTTTTTCATACGATCAACAGCCTCCGGCTGGGCGTCCAGGTTTAAATAAAAGGTCTGCTCTTCTTGCTCTCTAGGTTGATCTTTGGGGAGGCTTATTAGCGTTAGGGTTAGCGTTACAAGATTTAGAGCGGCTCTTAAAACAATTCGCTTGTGTCCTGACCCAAAGATCGGATTTGGCGTGTTTTAGCCGGTAAAAGGTATAAGAAGTGCATTGGCCCGTCGCAGACCCTCTTAGAGCTCACTTGGCGTGAACTTATTCATATCGCCAAAACTAAGACATAAATCGTAACTCTTTTCTATCGTCAAGGGCCAGGGTAAATTATCGAGGTTTTTATAAGGCAAGTCTACGCTATATTTGTTAGCTTATTTTTTGAATCAATATAATAATCCGCATTTCAAGGAAAAAAAAAAAAAAATCAACAAGTAAAAAAAAATTTACATAAAGTATATATATCAGTGCGTAAGCAATCATAACAAATCCAATGAGACGCAGGCAAAAAAGGGAAATAAAAAGAATATAGATTATATTTAGTACTGCTCTCTTATCAACAAAAAGCAAAGATCACGCGGTAAAAAGCAAATGAACAAGCCTTGGGTGCACGGTAGGTATGCTAAATACGACAGGTCGCCCACGCATTATTACTACGGTGCCTTAAACAAACAAAGACCGCCTTAAAAACAACATCTTATAGTCGAAACGATAATAGCTGTACTTACTACCAAAACATATTATTAAGTTCTATATAATATCTACTGTCCTTGCACGCCCTTTAAAATGTTAAAACCATCTTCATATTAGATTATTATCTGTTGTCGGACTGGTTGCATCTTGCATGCCAAGTAGCTAAAAACTACTATTCTACAACCTTACAGGGCGCGCCATTTATTTGTTATAAGTTGTTTAAAAGCTACAAGGGAGTGCTTACAGAAGACCCCCTTAGCGTGCTACTACAGCAGTATAAAAAACAAAATATTAATGTTCTATACTTTATACCCAAATGTAAAATAAGAGGCATCTACCCATAAGAAGCACCTTTTCGTCTACTATCAAGAGGGTAAAACCACGATATTGTAGCCTAGTAAGCAAAGGTCGGGTGAGAATTTAGCCATGGTTCCATGGTTCAAGAGCATGCGGGTAAGTTGGCTAATAAACGAGCCAGAAAAATAAAAGATCTACACGTATAGTTTCCACGACGGTGGCATGCCTAAAAAACCCCCCTTTAAATAGATTACTTGTTTTCTTATATCGCGAGCCCGTTATAACATAATAAATGCAGTTCGATCTTATATTATTTGCCCACCTTAGTCTAAAACTACTACTAGTAGGTAATAGATAGCAGGTCATTTTTTCCTGTTGCTGTTCTCGCATTTCTAATCGGGCGCGCGTCTGCTTGCTCTCTCCACTCTGCCAAAATCCCTTAGACAGTGCTTATTTATACTATTAACATAGTCGAAAATAATCCTCGTTGGTCAGCTTTACCTCAGAATAATACTACATACAAAAATAACATATCTTCTTTTCTAGTATTGCGCTCGCTGTTGTCGCAAGGTCACCTTTATTTAATTCTCGTTCTTTTATTCCTTGCGTTATGAATTTAAAGCGTTCCCATCCTGATCCCTCCGCTGATCCCAATTAGCGTTGGCCCTAGTAAAAGTTCGCGCTCGAACCTAACGCCCTTTTTACAACACTATACACACAGTTTAACCGGATAGACCTCGCGATCCAAGATCCCAAGGCCTTTCTTTTAGACGTCCGCGAAGTTGCCGACCACAGCGAAACGATCGAAGAATTATACTCGGGGCTTACCGAGCGTCGATTACACCGCGTCCGCGAACTACATGTAGCTTAGGCTAGCGCAGCCTAGTATATTACCGCTTGTCCGGATGCTTTCGAGTATCAATGCGCACACAAAAAAAGAGACAAGGATAATATCCCCAGCGAAACCTATTAGGATAACTTTATTATAATAGCGCAATCTTTGTCCTTTAATTCTATAGTGCGCTTCTTTAACAAGTAGGTTTATATTCAGCGCGAAAAAGACAATCAGACCTGCGAGATAATCTAAAGAATAAATAGCAAAAAACACAAGAAAAGCTACTGCGCGGTAAAAAAAAACAACAAAAACGATCGATCGCTGCGCCCGCTAAACATCCTGCGTTCTAGTTCCTGCGGAGATTCAGAGTAGAAAGAGAAGAGATATCGTTCGCCGAGACCACCAAGCACGATTTAAAAGGGTGGAAGCAGTAGGTTACGAAAACAGCACCGACGGCCGATCGCGTTGTACAGTCTAAAAGTCTGCAACAACTGCTGCCTACAGCAGGGTCCACGCAGAAGCAATTCTTTTCGAGTATACACCGGTCCACAGATACCATTCGAGTACCTCGCCCTATATATAGAAGTTCTGTTTAGCGTCAGGGATTATAGCGAGCTCTGCGACAGAGGCCAGAAATCCGATTGCGACAGTTTTTTATACCTTTTTACAGGTAGCATTGTTCGATAGCTTAAGGACGAATACGCTGGTATACAAGCGCATCATAGAAAAAAAAGACTTTCGTTGCCCGTGCTACTCGTTCTATAAAACGCAAACCAGTAATAGTCTACTATGGCCGGCGTCTAGCACTTAAGCTATATCGCGTGGAATAAAGTTGCTAGATCAAATAGCGTTAAGGCCTTTCTTTTCTCTACGTGCTGCGCCACGCAGATAAGCGTCAACATTTTTTATACACTTTTTAATAGCAGCACTATATCCACGTTAGTATCAGGTATATCTGTCCTAGCGTAAATAAAATAGCCCTACAGTCGCGTTAAAGTAGGTTAAAAAGGGTCAGTAGCTATAAAGGTATATTGGTCAAAAGGGCCCCTAGCCCTTCCCACTAGTAGCTGGGGGGGTTAGGGAGAGAAGGAATAGCCTGTATATAAAAACGAAGCCTGCTAGGTATACACCTATGCCTTATCCAATACGAACGCTGCCCTTTGTAGGCTCTAATTCGACCCGAATTCAAGGCACAAAAGGTTTACAATCGAGAACAAAGAAAACCCTTCCTGTAGAATTCCCTGTATTTTAGTTTTCCGTCAGGGTTATACCGCGTGTCTTCGACTTGTTCACCAGGCCACTATATCTCCCAATACCAATCTCGGCAGAGCTTTTACTGCTAAACCTAGTATGCGCGTTATATACTACTAATAAAGCAGACGACCGTCCTGAGGACCTACAAGCAGCAGCGGACGTTAGACACATAGAGGTTATCCGAACTCGTACACTATGTGCGTCTCACGCTACCCTTCTTCGGCTCGAATTCGACCCCTATTCGAGGTATAAAAAAGGTGCAATCAAGAACAAGGAAATCTTTCCTGCAGAATTCATTATTTCTACTAAAGTTCTCTATATAGTTATACTATGTTTACTTAACTTGTTCACTAGGCTATTATATCTCCCGGGGTTCAGAGACCTCTAAAAATGCGAACTGCTAGGTACTATAGCGTTCATATCCATTAGGGTTTTTTGCGACACGGTCACTGTTATCTTGTTCCCACGGCCTCTGTCGGTTTTAGACAAGCCGTCCTACTCGGGTGCTTTGCCGCCATTTATATAAATGGTCACTTCGACGCCGGGTACATCTTGGATAACAGCCATAGCGAGAGCCAGGCTCCAGAATACATGTAGGAACTAAAACCCTGGAGACGTTGCGGTTGCGCCAAAGTAGTGCTAAAAAGTGTATTGTTAAAAGAGGAGGTGGTAAGTTAGTGGTCTTAAGGTACTAGTTTGTCTACCCCTTAAATTCGCGTATTATTTAGAACTCACGCTGCCCTTCTTAAGCTCTAATTCGACCCGAATTCGAGGCGTAGAAAAAGCGAAATCAAAAACGAGAGAAACCCTTTACACGGAATTCCTTGTTTATACGCGGTTAAAGTAAACGGTTATATCGCGTTTATTCCACCTGTTCACCCGGCCACTCTATCTCTAGATGGCCATCCCGGCAGGACTCCCACTTTTTTCATCCTGGCATTCCTGTGTGTTCTCTTAGTTAGTATGCGCTTTCGTTGGACTAGCACTCTTTTTATCCCGGCATTCCTGTGTGTTCTCTCAATTAGTACGCGCCTTCGTTGGATTAGGCTACCAAACGCAAGTTCTCCTGGCAGTTCCTTCAAGCCTGCGATCTATATGCTGTTGCTGGATCTAACGCGGCAATTCTCCGGGGTATAACAATTCCACTGTTTATACTAGGTTAAACTAGACAGTTATCCAGCGTTTATTCCACTCGCGCACTAGCCCACCACCTCTCGAAAGAACCCTTTCGTCACCGAGCTACCCGCAGACCTTAGAAACTCTCGTAACCAATACTTAAATCAGAAAATACCGATAAGCTCGTTATCTTCAGTGAAAATTAAGCGCCTAATGCGCTAGGCCACTATATCTCTGGATGGCTATCCCGGCAGAACTTCCACTTTTTTTACCCCGCCATAAACGATCAGGCAGCGCAGGAGCTTCTTAGGGAGAAATTCCAACAGCAGCTACAGCTTAATGGAACTAGTGACATACAAGCGGCCGCGGAAATGAGAGTCATAGAGGTCATTCAAATTCGCGCCCTATCTAGCACGAACTCTGCCTTTCTTCGGCTCGAATTCGACTCGAATTCAAGGCGTAAAAAAAGCGAAATCGAAAACAAGAGAAACTCTCCACACAGAATTCCTTGTTTATACGCGGTTGAAGTAGATAGTTATATCGCGTTTATTCCACTTGTTCACCCGGCCACTCTATCTCTAGATGGCCATCCCGGCAGGACTCCCACTCTTTCCATCCCGGCATTCCTGTGTGTTCTCTCAGTTAATATGCGCCTTAGTTGGACTAGGCTACCAAACACAAGTTCTCCTAGCAGTTCCTTCAAGTCTGCGATCTGCAAGCTGTTGCTGGATCTCGCGCAGCGATTCTCCTGGCAGTTCCTTCAAGCCTGCGATCTATATATTGTTGCTGGATCTAACATGGCGGTTCTCCGGGGTATAACAATTCCACTGTTTATACTAGGGTAAAATGGACGATTATCCAGCGTTTATTCCACTCGTGCACTATCACAACTTATCGGCTCGAATCTTGCCTAACAGTAGCTATCTAGGTTTATAATACCCTCAGACCTTAAAAACTCTTGTAACCGATACTTAAATTGGAAAATACCGATAGGCTTGTCGTCTTCAGTGAAGATTAAGCGCTTGATGCGCTTTGGCTTTATAGTAGTTCCTTCAAGCCTGCGATCTATATGTTGCTAGATCTCACGCAGCAATTCTCCGGGGTATAACAATTACATTGTTTATACTAGGGTCAAGTGAATGGTTATCCGGCGTTTATTCTATTTATAACGTTAACCCTAGTATACGCATTATAAAACGTTAACAAAGAAAACGCCCGTTCTTTAGCAGCAGCGGAAGTTAAACATATAGAGGTCATTAAAACTCGCGCTTTTTTTAAGACGAACGCTTCTTTTTTTAGGCCTAAATTCGACCCGAATTCGAGGTGAAATAAAGGCGGAATCAGAAAAAAAAAAAACAATTTACAGCTTTATTGCGTGTAAAAGGGGAAGTCGCGCCTGCGTTTAAAATACCTTTAATAAAAAAAACCTCCGAGTCGATAAACCAGCTATTAACCTTGCGTTAAGTACCCGTGGGAGCAGTTTTAAAGACCTCACCGGCCTGCTGCGGTCTATTTATGGCAGACTTCCGCGAAATACAGACAACTTCCCTATACCCTCTTAAGCCAGACTATCTAGAACTATACCGGCAAGTACTAAGATTTATAAAGCCTTATTTCCTAGGGCAGCCGCTCTAATGTATAGAATACTACCGCCTGACCAGATTAAGCCCTGGCAATAAAAATAATGTTATTGCTCCTTGAATACCTAATGTCCTTCTACGGATGGCAAAGCGAAGTAGACCCGTATTTACGCCTAACGCTGCCCTTTTTCGACTCAGATTCGACCCGAATTCAAGGCATAAAGGGGGCAAAATTGAGAACGAGAGAATTCTTTCCTGCGGAACGCACTGTTTATACTAGGGTTACGTACATAGTTATACCGCGTTTATTCGACTCGATTTAATAGACTTTGCCGCCGCGCCTCTCCGGGACTAGACTGCTGTCTTAGGTCTCTCCCTCCTCATGATCAAAATCTATAGTAGCGTCAGAATTAGATTCGCTATCAGGATCTAGAGTAGCGTCAGAATTAGATTCGCTATTAAGATCTAGAGTAGCGTCAGAATTAAATTCGCTATCAGGATCTAAAATAGCGTCAGAATTAAATTCGCTATCAGGATCTAAAGTAGCGTCAAAATTAGATTTGCTATCAAGAAATAGCTTTTCGAATATGTTATCGACAACTGCTTTAGCTTATTTATTTATGATTTTAAAGCGACGTGTCCTCGTCTATTTATTGCGTGGATTTCTTTTACGTGGGCTGATCTCGGCACTATTACGACTTATCGGCTTGAATCGTGCCCTTCTTTAGCTCTAATTCGAGGCGAATTCAAGGCGTACAAAGGGCGAATCAAAAGCAAAAAAAACCCATTTTCCAGAATTTATTGTTTATACTAGGTCTATCTATTTATTTATACCGCGTTTATTTCACTTGCAACCTTACACCAAGTGTACGCATTTTAAAACGCTGACAAAAAAAAACAACCGTTCTCAAGCAGCAGCGGAAGTCAGACACATAGAGGTCATTCGAACTCGCGCACGATCAAAGTCCAACACTACCCTTCTTAAGGTTCAATTCGACCCGAATTCGAGGTGAAATAAACGCGAAATCGAGAACAAGGGAAACCTTTCCTGCGGAACGCACTGTTTATACCAAAGTGGTGCTAGAAAGTGTATTATTAAAAAAGAAGGTGCTAATTCAGTGGTCTTAAGGCAATAATCTTTTATATAGGACCAACGCTGCCTTTTCCAGGCACCGGGAGCTTGGTCAATCGTTATTGCTCGAACGTACGAAGGCCTCGCCACCGACAATAGCAATACACTTTATTATGCGGGCTCCAATCGCCACAATAACAAGAACCCACGACAAGCAGATCCTGCTAGTTAAGGCATTAGAGCACTACATGCTTCGCTAAAAACCCAGAATCCAGTCCGAGTCCTTCGATCTAGAGGCTCTTTTAGCGATCGCAATAAAGACTTGTGTCTGCTTTCGCGTGGTTTGCGCTATAATGGTCTTTATAGTGTCGTAGCGTTCCGAAAACACCGCAACTAACACAGTGGCCTTTATAACCAGTTTAACCTGCCATGTTAGACCAAGTCCGCACTTTGTATAACATAAACCAAGTTAAAGACGACCGTCTCGAAGACGCGCAGGCAGCAGCGGAAGTTAAGCACGTAGAGGTCATTTAAATTCGCGCACTATTTAAGACTAACACTACTTTTTTTAAGGGCAAATTCGACCCGAATTCGAGGCATAAAGGACGCAAAATCGAGAACAGGTGAATTCTTTCCTGCAGAACGCGCAGTGTATACTAGGTTTACGTACATGGTTATACCGCGTTTATTCGACTCGATAACTAATGTCATGTTCCCACGCCTTCTTAACATAAATACTAAATAGATCGTTGTCTTCGCATTCAATATACTTTACCACTATATTAGAGAAAAAAAACGCTTTATCGGCTTCAGACAAGCCGTTCTACTCGGGTGCTTTAAAGCCATTTATATAGATGGCCACTTCGACGCCAAGTAAAGCTTGGATAACAGCCATAGCGAGAACCTAATTCCAGAATAAATATAAAAACTCGAGGTCAGAAAAAGTGGCAACAAATGTGGTTAGTGTGGTGCTAGAAAGTGCTTTCGTAAAAAAAGAGGTGGTAATTTAGTTATCTTGAGGTCCTAGTCTTTTCTGCGCCTTAAATCCGCCCATTATCTGTGACAAACGCTGCCCTTTTTCAGCTCAGATTCGACCCGAATTCGAGGCATAAAGAGGGCCAAATTAGGAACAAGAGAATTTTTTCCTGCGGAACGCACTGTTTATACTAGGTTTACGTACATAGTTATACCGCGTTTATTCGACTCGATTTAATAAACTTCGCCGCCGCAGCTCTCCAGGACCGGACTGCTGCCTTAGGTCTCCCTCTCCTCATGATCAGGATTTAAAATAGCGTCAAAATCAAATTCGCTATCAGGAAATAGCTTTCTAAATATGTCGTCGACAACTGCTTCAGCTTGTTTATTTGTGATTCTAAGGCGACGTGTTCTCGTTTATTTTTTGCGTGGATTTTCTTTGCGTAGATTTCCCTTACGTGGGTTGATCTCGGCACTATTACGACTTATTAGCTCGAATTATGCCTTTATTCGACGCAGGTTCGGCGCGAATTCGAGGCGTACAAAAGGCGCAATTAAACCCAAGAAAACCCTTTCACGCAAAATTCATTGTTTATACTGGGTTTATGTACATGGTTACCCCGCGTTTATTTAACTTGTTCACTATGCTGCCATCTTTCCGGAGAGCTCGGTAATTTCCGAAAATATAAACTGCTGGACAACATAACGTTTATTTCCGTTAGAGTTTTTAGCAACACGATAACTGATATCTTGTTTCCACGGCCTCTTCCCTGCCTCTGATCAGCGCTCGGCTTTTGCCCACCTCCCATCGTTTTTAGTAGACGAGAATTCCCTTGTCAAACATTGCCACTTTCTTGCTAGCGTGCGCTGAATCGCCATCTCCGTCCGCCGAGCGGTGTCTTTTAGAAGAATTCATTCCCTCGTCAAACATTGCCACTTTCTTGCTAGCGTGCGCTAAATCGCCATCTTCGTCCGCCAAGCGGTGTTTTTTAGAAGGCTTCATAATTAAAGTGTTCGGGAGATCAAGTGGTCTCTTTTTTGCAGGAAGGCGCGGTTAGCACCTGTCATTCGAACCTACGCCTTATCCGAAACAAACGCTGTCCTTTTTCAGGTCCGATTCGAGGCGAATTCAAGGCAAATCCGAGTTATAAAGGGGGCGAAATTAAACCCAAGGGGAACACGTTGTGCAGAATTCATTGTTTTACTAGGTTTTCGTACATAGTTATACCGCGTTATAACATGTTCTGCGGCGCAAAAAGTGCATCCTGTGGCGCTCAAAAAACAGGCTTTCCAATCAAAGTCGCCTGTGATCATTATGCCGGAGCCTGCAATACCTATGCGAAAGTCTATCCTGAAGCCCAGCTGCACAAGATAAATATGTTTAAACTTATCACACGCGAAAACCAGAAAATTTAAGTCGACGTCCTTAATTTATCTACTCCCTGTTTATTCTGGTCCCCGGCGCATACAGTAGCAAGTGTTAACAACGATAACCCTGGTCACTAGGTCTACATGTCAGCGAACGCTGCCCTCTTTAAGCTCTCATTCGACCTAAATTCGACCCCAATCCGACGGTAAAAAAAGAGAAATCACGAATAAAGCAAACTCTGTACACAAAATTTAAGGTTTATACTATTTTCTATATATGGTTATCCCGTGTGTATTCCATTTCTTTGACTTAGAACTCGCTGTGCTGCTAAAGGTCTCCTTCGTTTCCGGTTCTGTCCCTCGTTCTCTGCGATAAGGATTTTTGGAGTACGGCGCTTTGCGGATTATATGACGACTAGGCTGCCTTTTTGCTTATGTTCACCTCGATTGTGCCGAGTCGCCCTAGCTTTTTTCCATCGAAGCGGCGCTGCAAAAACGACCGTCCTGATAACGTGCCAGCGGCAGCAGAAGTCAAAGTCGTACAGGTCATTCGAACTCGCGCCTTATCGAACACGAACGCTGCCCTTTTTAAGCTCTACTTCGACCCGAATTCGACCCGAATCCGAGGGCTACCAAAAAAAAGAGATCAAGAAAAAAAAAAATCCTGTCCACGAAATTCACTGTTTACACTATGATCAGATATAGCGTTATCCCGTGTTTATTCTATTTCTTAGACTTAGAACTTGCTGCGCTAGCAAAGGTCTCCCTAGTTCCCGGTTCCGTCGCTCGTTCTCTGCGGTAAGGATTTTTAGAGTACGGCGCTCTGAGGATTGTGTGACGACTGGGCTGCCTTTTGGTTTCCGCTAGGATGTGTGCTAAGAATTTCCATCTTTTTTATTCGAACCCCCACCTACTATAAAAAAAAGAATTGCCTTTTCCAGGATTCAAACCTGGTGCCATTGACTCCTAGGTCATAGGCGTACCCATTATACTAAAAGACCTTACGTCGTTAATAGTGACTGTTTGCTGTAGAGAGGGTCAGAAACTATCTATATAGCTGTTCTACCTCTATAACGAGGCGCCGAGTCCTCTATACGTTCGTCCAGCTAGAAATCGTTGCATTGGCCTAGGTCCCGTCGAAATAAGTAAAAAAAAAAAAAAAAAAAAAAAACTAGAAGCATATACGAACGTTCTTCGTTGTTCTCTATATTGTGGAAACTTACACCATGTAAAAAAAAAACCCTTTTTTGTCTTTTCCAGGAGTCGAACCTGGCGTCCTGGACCTTTCGGTCACAAGCGTACCCATTATACTAAAAGACCTAGTACATCGTTAATTATAACCGTTTGCTGTAAAGAGGGTCAGGAACTATTTATATAGCTATTCTACCTCTATAACAAGGCGCCGAGTCCTCTATACGTTCGTCCAGCTAGAAGTCGTTGCATTCGCCTAGGTCCCGTCGAAATAAGTAAAAAGAAGAAAAGACTGGAAGCATATTAAAGTAGTGTAGGTGGTCTGCATAGAACGTAGTTAGCTAAGAGAAATAGGCTTAATTACTTAGCAAGAGTAATATAAAAAAAAAGTCATAGGCAGTCCTACCGCACATTCAAGAAGGCAAGCAAGTAAATCTTATTACGACTTTTACGAATAAAGCGTTTTATTTCATGTTGATCACCGAGTTTCCGTTTTTTATGCGTAAATGTAGAAAGAACAAAAGGTTCAAGAAGTGTAGAGTACTCTCTATCCTGACCACTGCCCCCCCTACGAATGGGACTATCTCCACGGGGATCACTTTTATCATTCTATGAACGTTCTTTCTTGTCCTCTATAGTATAGAGGCTCACCCATTGTAAAAAAAAACGCCTTTTTGTCTTTTCCAGGAGTCGAACCTAGCGTCCTGGACCTTTCGGTCACAGGCGTACCCATTATACTAAAAGACCTTACATCATTAATCGTGACCGTTTGCTGTAAAGAGGGCCAGAAACTATTTATATAGCTTGTCTCTATCGATTTCCTGTTTTACTTTAATAAAGAGGCTATAAGTCGTCTACACGCTATCTATACTTTAAAGCCGGGTGACTTTTGCCCCTCAAAAGATTTTATTCCTGGACTTAGTATTTATATAGCTGCCCTGGGGGGTGTAAAAACGTACGAAATCGACGTTAATAAAGGTTATTTTTATTATTAGCATGTAGCTACAAGGAGTAGTAGCGAGAGCATTTGACCCGTGGCTATTTTCTCGGTTGCTATACTAGCATTATTTTTTCATCATGCTTTATTGCTCTCCGTTTTTTCTTTTGCGATTATGTTCTTGTTATGCTATTCTTCCGGCAACATCTTATTATAAAAAGTTCATAAAAAGGGGAAGAATATAATTCAATACTAAACGATACCGGGGTATACACGTAAACGCGAGCGTAAGAAACATAAGCGAGGAGACAACGAAAGGCCCAGGGCTTATACCAAGCTGTCCGTCGAAGACAGGTACCCCGGCCAAACAATCATTAACCGAGAGACAAAAAAAACAAGAATCAACAACGCATTCTATCTACGTTTATTTTCCTTCCGAAAAGGATATACTTAAACAAGCACTTTTCTATAACCGGCACACATTTCGTCAAGAATCTAAGGCGTGGTTAGGGTACTGTAGAACGTTCGTATACGATTTTCTCGAACAAGAAAAAATAAAATAAAAAGAACACGTATTTTTTACTACTAGAACAAAATCAAACAAGCTTGGTGACTATATAAAGGGGTTT